>JADDOH010005411.1:0-103540 GCA_016648135.1 Agrypnia vestita
TCTGATGTTACATATTCTTATATTTATCCGAAATACCGTGATTAAGCTTTGAATCTAGGATTCCATCCATTTATAAGTTTTAACAAACCCATGAAGCAACCACTTGTCCACTTGTTGTTGTTAAAGAATTGATTGCTTCTATAATACAACCCCACTAGTCTACATCTTTATAAGGTCAATACATATTACTTTTAGGGTCCGCCGATTTAGTTTTATTCTTATTATTATTATTATTATTATTATTATTATTATTATTATTATTATTATTATTATTATTATTATTATTATTAATTAATTACACGGCTTAATAGCCTTTTACAACAGGTTTATACATAATTAAAATACAACAAACGATTAAATGTAAAAGAAAAATAAAGGGTATAGATGTAAAAAAGTATATATACATAGTTTAAAAATAATGAGGTTAGACATGTATGTAAAAAGTATATATGCAAAAAGGTGTAAAGTAGCAGGTTTATACATAATTAAAATACAACAAACGATTAAATGTAAAAGAAAAATAAAGGGTATAGATGTAAAAAAGTATATATACATAGTTTAAACATAATGAGGTTAGACATATATGTAAAAAGGTATATGTGCAGAAAAGTGTAAAGTAGTGATCTCAGAAATTTTTACTCACCGATAATATAGCAATATTAAATTTGAATAGCCAGCTATATATATAAAAAAATTTAAGACATTATATAAAATTTAATATTTTGAAAAGAAATGATCATATAATGATTTTTTAAATTTTGAGAGAGATGGATTTAAAATGTCGACATATGTAGGTAGTTCATTGCCAAGTTTGTGCATTGATAGTAAAATTATTTTATCCTTAATATAATTTCATTATCATCTCGAATATTTGATATCCACCCTCCGGCAAATTTTAATATAGTTTAAATCATTTTAATATTATTTATCATTTTAATATAGTTTAGGAATAACGGGATTCTGTAATTTCTACAAGTATAAACAACCCCAATCTTACCAAATCCATTTTATGTAGTGAAATACGCGGGACTTATATTCTTCCTAAAATGTAAAATGAACCCGGTCTAGATGAAACATCCTTATTTAGTTTCAGGACAACGAGGTTTACGCGTTCCACGAGGAATATGATATAACCCGATCTAAACGAAGGTAATTTTATATAATTTTAGGACAGCGGGACTTACAAATTTCATAAAGTATATCGCGAAGCCAATCTAGGCGGAGGCCCTACGTATATTTTAAACAGAGTAAGAGTTTAAATTTTACCATCAAGTCTAATACTCCGCAAGAATGTCCTAGGCATAGTAAACAAATTAGCGGTCAAAACTGTAGTGTTTCTATGTTCACACGTTTTAGCTCGAAACGAATACTATAATTTCCACATTTATAATACAAGACGCGAATTTCTAAACGAAACATTTTAAAATAGTTCCAATTGAAATCTACATGTTTCATATTTACTAAATGAAGGCGCGAATTCTAAACGAAACACTAACATTGTTTAAAACGGGACCCTATATTTATACATGCTTAAAATGAAACGCGAATTCCCGAACGATAGCATTTTATATAACTAAATGTAACGAAATCTTATATAGTTTATAAATAAGAAGACCCGGCCCCAGGCGGTTTTTATATATTTTCAATATAACGAGGTCCTATAACATCTTTATAAGTATAATACAACCCCGGTCTAACGACACAATGTACTAGAAGTTTTTATATGTTTGAATACATGATATACGTTTTTTTTTTATACACGTTTTTATACGCGAGATTTACGTCTTCGTACAGTACGAAGTACCCCAAATTATACAATCGCGAAGTTTACATCACTCCTAATGTATAACCAGAACTAATTGAAACATTTTTCATAGTTTAAGTCCACGAGGCAAATATCTTTCATAAAATATAAAATAACCAGAATCAAATTAAACATATTTTTTTACCTTATAGACTTTCCCCAACGCGCGGAATAATCCCGGCCACATGAAACGTTTTTATATGTTTTAATAGCGCGGGACCTATGTTTTCCTATATAATATAAGATAACCCGGGCCGAACGGAAGCAATTTTATATACTTTATAAAATAGTGAAACTTGTACTTCTGTAAAACCGTAAATAAACCCCGACCCCCACGAGATTATTTTATATAATTTTTTTGAATAATGAAATTTCATACATCTGTAAAATTGTAAATAAGTCCCGACTCTCACGAAATTACTCTATATAATTTTAAACGAAATGGAAATCTAGATTATTATGGGCTGAACCTGATACCCCGCGACATCAGCTATATATTTTTCACTAGACGTATTTTTAATCCCAGAATTTATTCGCTATAATTTTAACGGACTCTTACTATTAACCATAAACAAAAAAAAAATTATTAAAATAAACTAAATATTCTTTCGATAACTAAAATAAACCCGGTCTAATCGAAACATTTCATATAACGAAATATTATACGCCTTACAAATGTAAAAATTAAAATGAGACCTCGCGTATTTAGCAAAAGATAGGTATTTTTATAAGACTTATTTAAAATCGAATCTGTTAGTAACAACTCCTTTATCTTTTAACAACTTCCCGCGTGTTTAGCATCAAATAGGTATCTTTATAACGCACAGCTAGTTTCCAGAGATCCGCCAATACTATACTTAGTAAAACGAAAATTTAACTAAATTTGAACTCTACCTTTACCTGAAATTCTGCGAATATTATTCTGTGAACCTAGTAAGACGACAAAAATAATTAACTTTATAGAACATAGTGATTTCCGAAGTTCCGATATGCCAGATTAATTACCTTTATACAATAAAATCAATCCCGTACTCTGAGTTAAAACTCTTTTGACAGGACCTCGCGTATTTAGCATAAGATAGGTATTTTTACAAGATTTATTAACAATTTCCCGCGTGTTTAGCATAAAATAGGTATCTTTATAACGCACAGCTAGTTTCCGGAGATCTGCAAATATCAGTTCTATATATGCCGGACTAATCAACTTAATAAAGCGCAGTAATTTCCGAAGTTCTAATATGCCAAATTAATTACCCTTTATAAAATAAAATCACACCCGTACCCCCCTTTTCTTTTAACGTGAGCAACCAACAATGTCGAAGAGTATATTTACCCGTACACAACTTTCACTTGAAATCAAACTATAATTTTCACTATATCCACTGGACACTCCAAGTCGACGGCAACTTTCACTCAAAAAAACAACCGACGCGGATTTCACGTCCCGTAGACGCTTCACACCCACTGCCTGATTTCTGCTGTGTCTTGACATTTTAAACCCCCCCTAGCAGCCAAAGGTCCTTCCAGGATTTTCAATATCCTACTTTCCTTGAAACCAAATTCTTTGTTCCTAAGATTCAATTTGGCAAAAAAAAACCATATCTCCACTCGGATATGTCAGTTGATCCCACCTCCTGTTGCCGTCTCTATCTCCATCCCTGTGCCCGCCCTGGGACGGACTCAGTGGCTTCGGACGATTTGAACTCGCTTCACAAGCGCGATAATTAATTTTTAATATTTAATTACTAAGTTCAGTCCATATTGTCGTTTGATCAACCGTAACTACAATCTATCGGGTACTCCCCTAATCATAGTTGATGTTTCTTCATTATCTACCATTATTATGCCCCGTTCTCCCGTATTTTCACTCGTCTTTATCGGAAATTTAACGTTTCTTGGCCGCTATATCATGGGATCAATTTCCATATATTCACCACGTGCACACTGCATACCTAGATATAACAATCATCCAAAGGTACTATAACTAATTTTAAATTAATTTTGGGCGATCTTTTCTCGTGAATCATCCAATGAATCCTGTCTTTTGGCCGCGACTCTCCGCGCACAGGGACGTATTAGCTCCCTCCGTTGCGGAATTTAAACATAATTTGTAACCATTTATTATTATTTTTATTGGCAGTAAGATTGATCCACAAAGTAACTATGTTACATAGACAGTGAATATTCTCGACAATATAATACTGGAAGAGTACTATTCGCTATAACACAATAAACTATTAATGTAAGTTAAATTAAATTTTTAAATTCAGTGGAAGATTTTTAAGATCGTTTTGCTTTTAATTTTTTTCCCAAAACAAAATAAATAAACAAATAAATAAACACACAGATACACACTCACACAACCCACTATTGGACATGTTTTTATTATTCTTTTATCGATTGTATGTATGTGTTTTCGCGTAATTGGCCCAAAACTCTGTGCATCAATTATTGTCTTTTCTTCAAAGATTGATTAATTATATGGCTGTAAGAAACCCAATAAATGAAAACAAATAAAACAAATAAAACAAATAAGTAAATATATTTAACAACCTCCAGTGCCGCAGGCAAGGCGTCGGATTAATTCAGTGCTCATTTATTGCCAAGGCACTGGACGCCTCCGCTGATAACTATATACCGCTCACCATGTTCTTAGAGGTGTGTTGAAAGATTGCTAGTATCTGTCGAATCGGTCTCAAGTAGTTGTCTGTATTTGTACGTTTATCATTATTACATGCTCTTGCTATATCCGTTCCACTTCACATTATTGTTCCTCCCGTCTTCGAATTTCTATCACACTATGTTCTCCTATGTTTTTGGTACTTATATGCTTGCTTTTTACTTGCATTTACTCCTATATATATTTGTTTCATTTATCCATCCATCTATAAGATCCCCATACGCTTTATCCTTTTATTTCATGTGTATATGGGCCGCAAATTCATATTATTTTATTTACAATATTCTTATCTAGATTGTTGCGCGGTATGATTGATGATCCCCAAACTATGCAGAGCATTGGTTTGTATGCTCCTGACAATTACACTAGACATCGTCAGCATAGATCGTTTCACATTCCAATATACAGGACCAACCTGCCGATGGTTATGCCTGTTGGAAGAGCCACAGCCATGCTGAACAAAATCGCTCTGGGTATTGATATATTCCATGTGTCTGAGGGGGTTTTCCGAAGCGGGACTCTCCTACACCTTTGACCAGATTTATGTTATTTTTAATTTATTAAATATTTTCATTTTTGATATATACTTCTAATATGTATGCCTTAAACATTTTGTTTGTCATGTACATATTATCATGAAATAAATTGAATTGAATTGAATTGAATTGAATACACTTGTTCCAATTATGTTTTGTGGTTATTACTAGCAAACCCGGCGAAATCTGAGCTAGAATAGCCAATCGTATACACGTTACCCGTCCTGTTGAAACTACGCTAACGTAGGGCAGGTTTGTAGTGATTACATAGTTAATATATTGTATCTATATTCGAGTATATTATTTTCTTGTCGTGCCATTAATATGCTTACACGTTATCGTTATCTCTTTCCTAACCGTATATACCGTCATTGCACAATTACCTATCTGTTGTAAAAGCCTGAAGAGCGTTAGTCTACAGATAAATATAATAGAATCATAGTTAACTTTTCTACCCGCCTATGTTATTCGACTCCCGCGAAACGAAAATGAATCATTATTCGCTCCTCGATAGAGCGTCAGTCTACAGATAAATATAATGGAATTATAGTTAACTTTCCTATCTGCCTACGTTATCCGATTCCCGCGAAACGAAAATAAACCATTATCCGCTCAGTTAAGGTCACCCCTCTGGTACAACGTATACGTTTAATCCGTGCTCCACGGCCAATTCCTATAAAAAATTTTATGGGGCGTTTTCCTCTCGCGATCCCCCGATTAGGACCTGCCTTCCTTGCCTTTGCTCATATTCTGCTATCTCTCTTGCGCGGCAATCCACTTAAGATCACGATTAATGACATTTAAGCGGTTTCAAAACCACAGCAAAAAAGGCCATAATTCTGAAACCTCGTGGAACTGTCAATATCATCGTCACCTTAGAGTAGACGTTAATCGGTTTTTTAACGGCTCTAAACGCAATAATCGCGCCCCAAATCTACGAAAGCCGTGTTCAGTATTTTTTTTGGGAAGCACATGTGGACCGCTCGGACCGCGCCGATCGTCAACCATTTGTACCAAACGCGGCTTTACCACAAGATTAATATGTTTTATAAGAATTGAATATTAACTGCTCGTAACCTATATCCGATCAATCGCTACTAACTCCGTCCCAATACTAGCGTTTCATCATCCCCAAATTTTTGTAGCGCCAATACTCCGCCAGGTGGGTTTAGCTCAATTTTTCCCGCGTAGCATTTAAATCATCTTAGAGTTCAAAATAAAAATAATAAAATAAAAAAAAATAAAAAAAAATCTATAGAAACAGGTGATTCATCACAACCATTTGGCCGACTTGACCCAAATTTTGCATACTTATTCTTTAGGACCCAGAGGGTAATAAAAGCGACATTTCCCACTCTCTTTTACCTCCCCTCCCCTTTCATATATTTTCCATGCAAAGCTGTAACGTTTTCTCTCCTCCAGCTCCCCACGATATATTTTCATACAAATCTGTATCGTTTGATAGATCCGATGCAAATTTTGCATACAAATTGCATACATAGACCATATTTCTCTCTAGATATCCAACCTATCCCAGTCTAGATTAAATGGAAACATTGTTTTCATTATCTCTTTTGAAAAACAATGGAATCTTTGTTTTCCACCAAAACTTATTTTTCTTTTTTTTTAAATACAAAATCAGGCTCAGTAAGTTCGAAATTCGTATCCATTTTATGACGTCACAAAAATATGATTTAATTTACGCGCAGTTGAAACTGCAAGAAAAATATATATATATTTTTTAATGTACATGATACTCTGATAATATACATTATAGTGAATTATATTATATACATTATAGCCCATTATACCAATTACAAGTGTCTTCGGCACGCTCTAGTAACATGTATTTTTGCAATTAATTATATTTTACATGTACATTTATGTGTATTGTATATTTTGTATTTGAATGCAATGCGATTAGTATTTAATGAATGATTGACTTAATGGATCTATAGGTTCATTCATCGTTTAGAAAATGGATGTTGTGTATGAGTGAGTTTTTGAACGAAGATAAGGTATCTGCAAGAATATCAGCATCAATGTTAGGGTCAGCACAAAACAAATTATATGTGCGACACAACCTCGTGATTGTAATGGGAGAAAAGTAACCGAAATTATTAGTGTGCTGGCTTATTCTAAAAAAATCCGGGTTTCTTATACGGGGTTGAACATGCAAATTTATATCAGATAGAGAGAGAGAAAATCAATAGCTCCGCTGAGAATCTTGCGTAGCACAACGAGATCGGATATTTTCCGTCGGGACTCAAGTTTGTGCATCTTGAAAAAGGCAAGTCGATCTTCGTAGCTGTGAAGGTTGTTGTGTTGACCAGCTTTGTATGACAAAATACGTAGAAACTTTTTCTGCACTCTCTCGATTCTCGTAATATGTGTTGTGTAATAAGGTGACCAAATAACTGACGAATATTCCAATATACTTCGTACTAGTGATGTATAGAGAATTTTTAGACTTTGAGGATTTGATAACGTATGCAACAGGAGAACAGCAATAACTATAAAGAACTAAATGTAATGCGTTTGTACCTGCGAGAAAAAATACATCTTTTGTTTACGGCGACACGGAGTTAGAATGGAATGGCGACATACTGTCGCCAACGGAGTGTTAAAGTTTAAATAGATTGGAGTTGAGTATACCTATAGTGGCCATGGCCGCTCCCAGCAGCATGAGAAGCAGTCCGAGGGACAGGGCTCTGCAGGCATGCCACAGGCAACGTGACGTCACCTTACCACGAACCACCTAAACAATAATTAATTAAAATAGCATGAGAAATATGACACAACTTTTAAAAGTGAAAAAAAAAATCTGTGTTTAATAAATTGATTTATTTAACTGTAATTTCGGATACTTTATACGGACCGTATGTATTACCGAGAAGCGAATCTCGACGTTTCGTTGGATACTTATCCAACGTCATCAGGAGGACGTTGCAAACTATCAAGTAATTGGCGCCCTGTTCTAACGACACTGATTCAACCCTTGAGAGAAGTCGCAGTAAAATCCGCCGACGTAACTAGTACATATTGCACACTGGCGACCTCTATTGTAGAAGAAGAGAACACTCCACAACAAAGTGCATACAATCTACGCCCTAGAAAGCAGCACCTAATCAGTCCGACCGACCAAACGAATAAGTATCCAACGAAACGTCGAGATTCGCTTCTCGGTAATACATACGGTGCGTATAAAATATCCGAAATTATAGTTAAATATGTCTAACGACCGTAATAATAACGTTAACTCTTTAAATTGATTTATATGATGTTTTTTAAGAAAAGGTGCAGATTTTTTAAAAATGTATTTAGATATTATTTAATATAAATACATTGTTTAATTTTTGAGTCACTTTAAGGCGAGATACAAAGAAATTTTTTATTATATTACGTGAATTTTATTTTTTCTGCAGGCAATAATATTTTTTCTTCTTCAAATGTAGCAAATTTATTTTGTGGTAACATAATTATAATTAATATAAATTAACTTTGTTTAAACCACTTATTTATTGAAAAAAATCAACATGTTTCAAAGCCAATGGCTTCTTCATCAGGAAAATTTTTCCTGATGAAGAATTATATTTATAACATAACAATATAATAATATTTGGTAATCTATATATAATATCTATACCATATAATAACTATATATTATATAATATTTATAATAATATTTTTAACATTTAATTTATAGGTTAGAAAATACGAGTACGTTTGGTTGAAAATGTGTCAAACTAGAATACACGGCGATGTATCATCTATATTATGATTGATTTAGAAACGCAGTGTGCGGTGCATTGTTTTGCCATTGTCAGTTTCAAAAAATAACCAAATTGTATGAAAAAGCAGTTGGCAATGGGCAATATTTAATCGCGCAGCGATAGACATTTTCAGACACCAGTAGACGTGTAGTGAGCGTTTGTGTAAGTTTGTAATATTTGCAATCATTTTTATATAAGTAAAAGACGCAGATATCAATTTATCATTGATATCAAAATTAAGGTACGTAAACTCAATATATTTAGATACGAATAACTATTCTGAATTTTCTAATAATTTTTTGGAAACAAATCGTTGTTTTATCATAAGTTTATTTTGTCGACAAGGGTAAAGAAATTTGACAATCAAATAAACATTATAAGTATTGCAATTATATCAATTAAAAATTTAAGAAATTAGAAAAAGTATGTTAGCAAATTAAATATTAAAAATTACCAAACCTCTTTTGCAAATAGTTACCTTTTACATATCTTTCGTGTTAGTTCCTAAATATTTTATTACTTATTCTACTCCGTTTTATTTATTTTTTATTTTTAATTATTGCTATACTTTCAATTTTAATTTAAGTATAACGAATCCTGACAAAAGAACCTGTTAATTATTCAATAAATAGTGCTTTTAAACAAAGCGTTTTCTGTTTATTTATAAAAATAATAGTGTTAATATAAAGTCATTTTGCTTTCATAGGAGTTAATAAAAAGGAATGTTTCAGATGAACTAACATTCGATTATACAACCAAAAATATTGCACAATTAAATATTTGAATAAGGCCATATTCAATATCATTCCCACAAATCATTTAGCTGTTTCTTTCAAAGTCGTTAAATTCTTAAAGTTCCAAGAAAGGGGACATTGCTAAGTAAAGCGAATTATAGTTTTAGAAAGTTGAGTTTATTTGGAGAGCGGATGTTGGTAATTTAGTGCGGTCTTGGCAGACGTGTTTACTGAGAAATAATGATTAAGCGTCTGCCAAACAAACAGTTATCAGCGTCGCACAAAGGTTGGAAATTAGATTCTGTGCGCGCAAAATTCAAAAAACTAAAGTCGTAATGAAAATAAAATATATGCAGCGAAATAAACTTAGTTCCTTGGGTAAAAAAGTCCCACTAATAGTTCTTCTTCTTCTTCTGCTTCATCTAGGACTGCGTCCTGTCATTGCTCGGAGCCTGTTCCTGGGATACAGATGTCCAGCTATCTCGCCATCTTTTATGCGGTCTTCCTGGGAGTCTGGTACCAGACGGCAGCTTGTTCGCTGCTATGCTCACTACTCTCTCAGTACAAGCTCTCTCCACATGATCTCTCCAGTAACGTCTTCTAGATCTTCCCCATCGGACAATATCCTCGACGTCACAAGTTCTTCGTATTTCGGAATTCCTCACTCGGTCTCGTTTTGTCAGTCCCGCAATGGGTCGGAGAGTCTTCATCTCAGTTGTTCTTAGGAGATTTTTTGTTCTGGTAGTGTCAGCCCTTGTCTCGATACCGTACGTCATGATTGGGCGGACACAGGTCTTGTATATCTTCACTTTGCTCTCCTTGAGATATGTTCGTTTCTCCAGACAGCATTTCTCAAGCATCCAGCAATAGTTGCGGCTTTGTTTGCTTGCTCTCTTACTTCTTCGTAGAGGTCGTTACTGCTGGATATCTCGACACCCAAGTACCTGAAGCTCGTTACTTGCTCTATTATTTTATCGTCAATTGCAAGCTCGGATGGTATTGGCAGTTTCGATGTCACCATGCTCTTAGTCTTAGCTACGGAGATTTTCATGTTGAATCTTTGTGAGATATATAAAGATATATGGAATAGTTACTAATAGTTAATAATAATAATAATAATTGGATAATTTGTATAGCGCCGTTTTCGCGAAATACTCACCTCAAGGGCGCTTTACACAGAGAAATTATTATCTTACAAGACAACTTACTGCTAGAAAAGAAAAAACTTATTTACTATTACTTATTCACTAGGTGGCATACAAGAAGTGGAATTAAAATTGAGTACTATAATAGTTTGTGAGTCCCTGAAAGAATTATGTGTTTTCGCGGAGTGCACAATATGAGTGGAAAACATTAGCTAGCGTTGTTGTGGTTAGATTTTATAGGTTTTTATAGGATTGTCTAAATAAATGCGTCTTAAGTTGTTTTTTGAACAGTGGTAAGCTGTCAGTTTGTCTCAGTTTGTTAGGTAGTTTGTTCCATAACTTTGGTCCAGCCACCGCGAAAGCACGATCACCGAAATTAGTTTTGTGGACGCGATTTACTTCAGCTAACCTATTTGCTAACCTAGTTAATTACCTTAAATAAACCCCTCGTGTCTAATCGAGCAGGTAGTGACGTGGTGTTGCAAAAAAATAAAGTTGAGTTATTGTCAGTCGGATACGAGTGTTTGTACCGAAGTGGTGTGTTTATATTTTTGAATTTTGTTCTTTGAACTATGGAATCGATAAACTTAAGTAACTTTTTTTTAACATAATCCACATTTTTATTCAATTAATACTCTACAAAGCCACGATTTGTTTTTAACAAAATATCGTAAATTTTTTCTGCATGTCTTAGACTGCCAAAACTGGGATTGACCTGTATTGAGTCTAATTGTTGTAAATTATCGTTCGTTGGCTACAGATTTAAAATCAATCGGAGTGTACGTCGGTGCGCCTGTATTCAGGATTTATTTATTTTCCAGCTCTCGGATTACCAAGGAAAAAACTGTTTGGAGTATGCTTAAAGGAGCGAGACTTTTGTAAAGGAAGTAAAAAAAAAACTGTTTTAAGGGCGATTAATACAACAAGGTATAATAAAAAAAACTTTGTTAAATTTTTGTGGACAAATACGTAGAAAGTGGATCAATTGTGGACGTCATAAAGACAAGTTTAGAATTAAATATAAAGTGTGGTTAGGTGGTACAATCAAGTTTTCAATACTACATTTATTTTATTTTTTATATCTTTAAATTGGTTTATTATTATTATTTAATGGTAATAGAATACAAATAAACACTAAAATAATTTCGCTCGCTCAGATTGTCTTTTCCGACCACCGTGCGTCGCGCGTGTTTTACTTCAAATTAATCAAAAGTTAAACAGATGGCCGACCGTCTTGTTTTTGTTTGTGATTTGAATCAACAAGAAACAAATCATATCGCCCGCTATCTCGCAAAGATTGCAATGAAATTTATTCAAATGTTACGTATCTAGACGCGTGTAAGAAATTTAATAAGAAATCACGGCGTATTCAAAAACAATCTATATTATATCTTAATATTTAAAGCGTTAAGTTTGTGGTTAAACATTATAACATAATGTTAGTTAACATAGTAAAACCACTATAGATCGACCACAATCAAAAGACCATTCCGTAGCTTTATCCGGTAAGAAGAAAGCGGGGGAAAGTTGCCTGGTATTACAAGCCTCAATATGATATTACAAATAAATATATATTTTTTAGTTTAAAAAAGGTTACTTACTAGAAAAACTTATTTTGTGTTAATTTTTTGCACCGTAACAACACATATATTTTTTGCGCATATTCTTTTGAATGCGGTATAGCTATACCAGATTTAAGGACTACCGGTTTCGAGACGTACTCGTCTCTTCGTCAGGACCAACACTACACTACTATATTCACAACACTATACACTCCAACCATAGTATTATAAAACTTTCACCAATATTGATCACGTGCGTGTTAATCTTGACAGAGACAAGCATGCACTAATTAGCCTACAGAGCATTTAGGAATCTAACGGGAGTAATATATATATTAAATCTTTTGGTTTGTCTTCTGGGGTGTTATGCCGTGTTTTTACAACCTTTCTGGCCGACGTTTCGGATCCACGTAATGAAGGATATCAAAATAATAATTGCAGTACTAATTATCAATCAAATTCTGTGATACACAGAATATTGGGGACTGGTAATGAATACGTTTGTATGGTTGACGTTTTCGACGACAGTCTGGAGAAAGTAAGGATTACATTTAAAGAGGCAATACTGCTTAGTTACTGACTTCAACTATTAATATATACATGTTATGGTGGGTAATATATATTTTTCATACACATCGCTGCTCTGTACTTTATATTTTTAATTTCTATACTCATATTTTGGTGCCATTCCTGATACTTTTTATATTTTGCTACTTATAACTAATATTGTTTAATGTATATTCATTTTAATTTTATGATATATTTTTTATGTAAAAGCCTATACACATTGCTGCTCTTTACTTTATATTTTAATTTTTATACTCATGTTTTGGTGCTATACAGATATTGTTTAATGTATGTGCTTTTTGAAATTTATATTATATTCTTTATGTAAAAGCCTATACCTAATGGGCGTAAACAAATAAATAAAATAAATAAAAACATACTTACTTCGTAATTAAATATTTACAAGATCACAAAATTTAGGCCGAGACTGTTGTAATGCGTTTTATGACTTTATTTCTCTTTATTAATATTCGCAACATGTTGCCACAAGATGCTGAAAACAAAAGAACTGCATCATATAATAATCGAGGATTTTCCGACACTCTGAACATCTTGAAATAAATTGGAAAACTGGTAGAAGTAGGGAAATACGCCGGGAGTATCGGGAAAAGCATTTCCTATAATAGATATAGCGAGCCGACGATCCGTGTGGATATGCTACAAGTACCAGAGTACCTATCTGCATGCGAAATAATAAGTAGGTCCGTGTCGATCCGCTGGCGAAATGGGAATGGTCATGCCGGGTCCCGTAACCTGGGTCCTCGCAGTTGCAGGTAGAAATTATTTTTCTGGAAGCTTCATTGGCCCTTTTTTCTCTCGTGGTGACTGGGGCGTCTACTCGCCCACAGATGTCGGCCTCGTGTCGCAGTACTTAATTGAGTTAAATAAATGATATCTCATCAATGTAATTATAATAATTTCATTCCTGTCTGTGCCGCGACTCGGTGACATTCTGGAATTCGTGGCTAAAAAACGAAATTACACGGCTGGTGAAAGAATCGAACCTCGGCCACGTGGACGGCAATGCGACAACTAACCGACACAGCCGTCACCGATTCTCCATTTCCCTTCAAAAATATTTATTTAATTATATTATTTATTTATTTATTAATCAACGCCCTAGAGGGCTTTTACAGTACAAGAAAATTAAAAGGATTTTTATATACCTATCATAAAACACGTTTAACAGTAAATAATTAAAAAATAAGAATAAAATATATTTAAGATAAATTAACAATATAAAATAAATGAAAAATAGAAACTAACAATATATATATATATAAATGATGATTAGTATACAAGCAAACTGTAATAATTAGAAACCTTTAACAAATTAATAATAGAGTAAAATAAAGATAAATAAACCAATATACCAGATAAATAAGATAAGATGATAAAATAAACCTAAAAATAAATAAAAAAGATAAAATCAAAACATATTTAAAAGGGAAATGAACACTAATCAGGATTCTTTAAATTAATATATATGATTCATGGGGAACAAAATATAAGTAAAAATTTAGTCCATCAAACTGTAATTCTTTTTTTTTCAATTGATTCAGCAACATTATAGATTGACATCTTTAAAATATATTGATTATCGTATTTGTATAAATCTACTTATATTATTTGATAAATTTCACCTACATGTTTCGGAAATACCTTTCCATCGTCAGGGGGTTATATGTATGTCAAAATATCAAAATGAATAATGTCTTTTGTTTTTCTAAATTATTTGAAAATTTATTTTTAAATATTATTGCAAGTAATCAAGAACTTTAGCAATAATATTTAAAAATTAAGTGAATTTATTATATACACCTACAGCGACGATATATTGTACCATAGATTAAATTAGATGTATATGCAGGTTATTGTGGATAATATACTAATAATAGATTATAGAATATAAAATGTAAAATACTAGTTAATGTACAGGGTGTAATATTAACTAACTTAAGAAATAAAATAAAAAAACAACCTCTAAAAAAAACGTCCTTTATGGATACGGAATATTATTCACACAGCTACATATTATCACTGTAGCATTACCTACAGACACTCGAAACTCGTTAAGGGCGTTAAAAAAGGTTAATGGATGCTACCGCGTCTCGTTATATCTCCTTGACGGTGAAGGGTTTGTTTTTTGCTCTCGGATTTCAAACTTTGTGTTATATATGACTTTTAAACAAACCCGATGTTGAGGTCGCAATTAGTTTAATGGGGCCAGGACCACGCGAAATAAAGTAACTTTTAATATGAATGATACTAAAAACCAAATTAATTAATCAATTAGAAAGACCTACAGAAAAATCAAATCCGTGAAAATATATTTGGCTGCACCAAGATTCGAACCACGGATCTCCTCCTATCCGTGGCAGGCGTGTTATTTTTATATAGCCTTGTACATTTACGTGAATACATCGACCTTATCTGTAAGTCTCATTTATTAATTGATTAAATACATTGTCCATTTTAAGAACAATCTACTTTTTCTGGTACGGTAGGTACAAAGCTACTCAATAAAGGTGGCCCAATTTTAAATAAAAATTATAACATTCTTACTATTTTATTTCGAAAACCAACACCTTTGACAGGGCATTTTGAACATTTTTTTTTGCGTTCACTTTACTTGCATTCCTAGCACATTCTAGAAATGTTTAAAGTTGGAATAAGTACAACGGAAGTGAGTTGTTTAGTCGCTAACGCTTATTAAAATACCAGCGAGCTCCTGGTCCCAGGAAAGGCGATTAACTTTGACATTTAAGTTGCCATGGTAACGTTCAGCCTCTCGAGGGTGAGCCAGATCCACGCAGCTATGTCCTGGGGAGGAACATTATTTCCTCCCTAATATTTTTACTACCCACTTACTCAATTTCCAGCAACAGTGGTTTTCTAAACTAAGGGTCCGCATTTATTTGCAATTCATTTTATCAATAAAAAAAAACTACCAACTAAATTAATAAACAATCTGCAAATTATACCTGAAAGACCTCATCTAACTAGAGCAAAATATAATAAAACGGTCCCTAAAATGAAAACAACTTTTGGCCAAAGACTATTCAGTTTCCAAGCTCCTAGAATATATAACCTAATTAGTAAAAATATTCAAACCAGCAGTAATACCAAAAAATTCAACGTAAACCTATTTAATATTCTTTTCAATATGGGTAGAGAAAACACTGAAAAGAAATTAATGGAAATTATAAAATAAAACTCTTTAGTAAAATGAGTATTATCACTATATTTTTTTTCTCTTCTTCTTCGTTTTAAATATTTATAAATTTTTTATCTTATTTGGAAAACTAAACTGTTAGACTAATGTATTAATTTATATAATATATTTATCTAATTGTCTTATTTGGAAAACTACTGTTAGACTAATGTATTAATTTATATAATGTATTTTTCTAATTTACCTTTTTATTGTATTAATTTAATAAAAATATTTGTATTGTATTAATTTAATTTAAATTTTTATAATGTACTAATTTACTTGAACTCTAAATCATTAATTAATTATATATACTAATGAGTACCTATAGTCGAATATTGTATTTTAAAATGAAATATATAACTTGCCCTAAAACAGGCCAGCCTAGTTGGGTAGTTACATATTTTATTATATGATTGCAGCTGCAATCTTAGTAATTATTATGTAAACAATCAAACGAATGCCCTATTAAAGTTAGATCTTTCTCATTGTCTTTTGTATAAGTGGAATGTATTAACATATATTTAGTTTTTTTTTGTATTAATGATTATTCCATTATCATGTGACCATTTTAGTATTTGGTCGAATTGAATCGAATTGATTGTATCTTTTGAATTAACATAAGTTGAACATTATGAGTGGAGGGATACATCCCTGTCATATGCTTCTGTTAATTTGTACTTCGTCTGATTACGACCAAATATGAGATTTTTTTAAGATTAACAAGAAATTCAGTTATTTATTTATTCACTCTCATTATAGACTTATACATATAAATTTTTTGTAATATACAAATAATTTTATAAAAACAATATCAAGTATAAGCAAATTAAAAATAATATATTAAAAAAATAAATACACCAGAATTGAAAAAATGAGAAAAGCACTCAATTGGATGGAAATTAAAAAAATACTCATTTATAACGTTCTCATAATTATACTTAAAATTTTCAATAACAAAATGCCAAAATATTTTTTGAAAAAAATTATTACAAATAGTGATGTACATACACATAAAACCAGAAACAGGAATAGAATAAGATTACCATATAAGAAAAAAGTATATACACGGAATTGTCTAATGTACAGAGGTGTCAAAATATACGATGAGATGCCAGAATAGATGAAGGTTATAAATAAGATGAATAAATTTAAAAACAAACGCTATAATTTTTGTAAAAATAAAATATGTAATTGTAGAGCATAAGTATTATTAATTATAGATTGTACCATAGATTAAATTAGATTTAAATGTTAATATGTAGGTTATATTAGTAATAGATTTAGGAATATAAAGTGTTAAATACTAGTTAATATACAAACTGTGATATTAACTTACTTAAGAAATAAATAAAATAAAATAAATACCTACAAACAAGACAGAAAAATATTAAGCACATGTATAAGTAGTAAAAGGTATAAGCAGTAAAATAACAGTAATATATCAGGTATGAACATTAAAATATGAGTGTAGAAATATAAAGTACTTAGCAGTTATGTATATATAAAAAAATATTACATGGTATATAGTAATAGTGGAAGTTAGTAATGAAATAATATCGTCTCTTTAAGTGTTAATTTTTTTTTACTAGATTTTCATTGAAAATATCAACCATATAACCATATTCATTACCAGTCTTTAATATCCTGCTGATCACAGAATTTGACTGGTAATTAGTTCTGGAATTATGGCTCTAAAAGTTGTCAATGTGTCGAGTTCTATGTTAGGGATGGGATATTGTAATTGATAAACGCTACTAGGTCAGGCCTGTCCAGGATATGTTATTATTGGTTTGAATTATCTTAACAATCATGTCTTGACCGCTATTATTTAAGATTATACACTTAGTAAGTTTTGCATTGACGATCAAGTATTTTTTTGCAAGTGTCCAATACTTTAGGGACGCTAATCGTCCTGCCTTCGTTTCCACCCTTCAGGTGTGACTTGTTTACTCGTAAATTTCCCTAATCGTTACTACATCAGGCTTGACAGGCAGTCCCTTTACGGCGGCCGAGGGCCTCGAAGGGTTCCCGTCCGAAGAAGGCTCCGCTAACAACCCAATTATACCCCTATTTAATTCAGCACAATTCACCCTTCGTACATTTGTCTTCCACATCTAATAAATCACCTCGTCCCAGAGATAATGGGGAAGATTAATATGAAGAATCAAGAGATCTGACATGATGAATAAGTGTTTATATCTTACTCGGAGAAACGTCATCTTTCGTATAATATTTGTGTTATTATGACTTTTTGTATGTATGGTATTCTATTGTAGCTATGATTGTAACTTAAATATAATAATTGTAAGTTTAGTTTCTATTGTACGAATCGAATTTACTTTTAGTTTGTCATAGATCATTACTAGGCTTGCGAATAGTTTTTAGCGATTTGACACTGTCTAATCGTTAGGGTATTATGATGATAGTAGAACGACACATAGCTTGAACGGCCTCAACTACCTTCCGCCCGCTTTAAGAGACATTCCGACTTTGGCCGTAAAGCCATTTGCATGCGTTTAGATTTTTTTTTATTTTCGCTTCACCAGGCCAAGAGGCCCAATTATAGAAGCGAAACACAACATAAAGCACCCAGGCTTGAATAAATTATACAGATTAATTGTGATCTCACCGGGAATCGAACCCGGAATCCTTAGTATGCTAGCCTGCGTCACATCCACACTACGAGGGCCGCCAATCCAGAGCTTTGTAACATTTATATTTAAATTGCACCATATATCACATTTCATCCGAAGCAATAAATCAGTGAAAACATCCATCTATTTCTATCTATTTCTCTATTTCTATTTCTATTTCTATTTCTAGAAAATATCTATTTCTAAGTACTTGTGCCTCTCTTACTTGCTTGCCGTACATAACACCACCACCTTACATACATAGCGATTCATGTACACCAGAAGATTCTGCAAGTAGAGTCGGACTTATAAACTCCATGCAAAATTAACTGTTTACAAATATGTTAGGTTCTTTATTAAAACTAGCTTGCTACAAAGTTCACCAGAGGTGACATTTTTTAAAAATAAATTTTAAAATAACGACTTCTAAACCCACGTTTAGAAAAAATTTATATTGTATTGCATTGTATTAAATTCAGTTAGTTGTTATATATGGGTTTATAATATCAGTAATGGGTAACGAAGAGGAAGGAAACGATAAATTGTTGAGAAGAAATATTTCAATTATTTGGATTATCGGGGGACTCCCTTTTTAGGGTCGTAGGTCAAAAGTACATCAGGGTATGATCAGTTATTGTAGCTTATAACCGAATCATATACACATATTTCAGGCCGAATTAATGTATATTTGAAAGGAAATTATTTTGAGAAGGGTCCAAAGGGGCTCGCAATTATGTGCTATGAATAAGCTGCCAGAAATAATTGAATTAATAATTTTTCAATGAATAAAATAAGAGGCTTGTTCTAAGTGAGGACATATAAGAGGTGTATAAAATATAAAAGTTATAAGAGGTGTATAAAATATAAAAGTTCTATGTAAGGACATATAAGAGGTGTATAAAATTTAAAGCAAAGGCAGCAATCTTCAAGTTTGTGTTTACTGGGGTATTATGCCGTGTTGTTACGACCTTTCGGGCCGACGTTTCGGATCCCATTCCAAAAGGGTCAACGAGCACAAACGGGCATGCAAACTCAGTCATCCAGAAAAATCAGCACTGGCTGAGCATTTTCGGGATACCGGCCATCATTTTTCTTTCGAGCCGAAAATCCTTGGAAAGCCTAAGAGTCACCATACGCGTCTTATCAAGGAAGCACTAGAAATCTACAAGCGTCCGATAAATATTAATAGAGATGATGGTCTCAAATTAAAAACATCTTTGTATCCGGCGCTTCAAAGTCATTCTCGTCGCAGACTCCGCAGAGATAGTGATCAGATAACAGATGAATCACACACACAACACAATACAACACATCATGCAAGCCGATACTTAACCACAATACCATCACTCACAACAACACACCAGCCCTGATGATGGACCCTGCAATGGGATCCGAAACGTCGGCCCGAAAGGGCGTAACAACACGGCATAATACCCCAGTAAACACAAGCTTGAAGATTCTGAGTGGCCGTGAAAACCTAAGAACATTCTTAAAGGCAGCAATATCCCAAAAATTAAAAAAAAAATGAAAAGGTTTTAACTTTTTTTTATTTAGGATATAAAGCTCTATCTCTTCTAAAATTTTGTTTCGAAATCACTATTAAAAGCAAAGGTAGGTTTCCATTAATACTATCAATTAGTCAACCTCTAAGGATGTGTCTCGTGACAAATGACCAAATTCATACTAAAGCGAGAGTTGATGACGATTTTAAACTGAAACATCATAGCAAAGACAGATATATCCAGTTATGTAAATAGCAAAAGTAACAATGCCCAATATTTGGTACCAAGCACAGCAAAATCCATTTTTAAAAGTTAAATATTTATTTAAACGCACACACAAAATAAAACCGATGCGGCAATTGTTTTTAAAAACTCATTCAAGAGAAATTTCCTTAGAAAGTCACAGTTTTTTTAATTTATCTCATACACCTTAGTGGAATATTGCTGCTTTAGCTTTAAAACCCCTCATATCACGTTTTGAGTATCAAAAAAACCTCCAGATTATTTTGGAGGATTATTTTAATAAAAAAAAATATGTTCTAAACATTTGAAAAATACGTTTTTCACGTAAAGTATTTCTTTAATTTATCTTCGGTAAAACGTTGAAACTAATAATGTCCCCAGTAACGTGTAGAGTCAGGGTTGGCAGTGATCTGTCCGAGCCCTTTGAAGCGCTCCACGGGGTGAGACAAGGAGATGGATTGGCCTGCCTCTTATCAACACAGCCTTAGAAAAAGTTATTCGTGACTCAGGAATTGAGATAATCTTGTTTTTATTATTTATTAATGACATTATTACTGTTTTTCATGATGTGAACATTTTAATTTTTGCTGATGACATGAAAGTGTTTAATGTGATACGAAATATTCAAGATTGCCAAAAGATCCAACTTAATTTGGCCAATCTGAATTACTGGTGCAGCACTAATAAACTCCTTCTAAATATTGACAAATGCCAAATTATACGCTTTCATACAATTAAAAATCCTATCATTTTTAACTACTCGATTAATGCCACTCCCTTGAAAACCGTTACTGAAATTAATGATCTTGGCATTTTATTTGACGAGGAATTATCATTCGTAAACCATATCAATAATATAGCAAACAAGGCTATGAAAACACTTGGCTTTGTTCTGCGCTCTTGTAATTCCTTCACAAATATTCAAACGGTCAAACTCCTTTATTGTTCTCTTGTTAGAAGTCAAATCGAATACAACTCATCTATCTGGTGTCCCTATTACAATGCTCATGTTCATACAATAGAAAGAATTCAACATAAATTTTTACGCTACATAAATTTCCGTCTCCATATCCCAATAGAAAATCTTAACTATACAAACTTATTATATTTTACCGGTTTATTGCCACTATCGGACAGGAGAGTTTTATCCGATCTGATTTTATTATATAAAATTGTAAACTCGCATTACCACAGCCCTGAAATTTTGTCCTTAATAATGTTCCATGTACCCAGTCGAACTACTCGAGTGCCGACGCCTTTTTACTGTGACAATACTAGAACAAATGCTCACTACAACTCGCTAGTACCTAGAATACACAGGTTAGGTAACAATTATACAAACATAGCTGACGTGTTTGGTTCTGGCCTGTCACAGTATAGGGGCGCGATACTGAGAGCGCTTCATTCCGCCATAATGTAAATTATACACACTTTCTTTTTTTTGTTTTTCTCTCTGTTTATATTATTTTTGCAAATAACTGTTATATACCTACATATGTAAAAGCCTATTTAGGCGTAAATGAATGAATAAATAAATATGTTCCTAATAAGAGCAACGATATTTGACAACTCTGTGCATGATATTGACATAATTGCGAAAACTCCCGATGCTTTATGCAATGCCTTCATAAATCTTGAAAGTTCTGCCAAAAACATGGGTCTCCCAAACCAGCAGAAGACCAAATACATGGCCGTAGGATGCACCCAACAAATCTCAACTCTCTCGCGTGGAAGCCAAAATTTTGGAACGGTACCAAGATTTACATACCTAGGATCCCTGATAACAAGCAACAATAATACTACAGAGGAGATCCAGAAGCGCATACTGAGCGCAAATCGCTGTTTTTTCCGCCTACAAAAGCAGATAAAATCCAGACTGCTGTCCAGAAACACCAAGATATTAGTGTACAAAACGCTTATTAAGCCAGTGCTCACGTACGCAGCTGAGACGTGGGTACTAACTAAGAGGAATGAGCGAGCACTGGACGTTTTTGAAAGGAAAATTTTGAGGCGTATCTTCGGACCGGTTCTAGAAAATGGACTTTGGTACAGACGTTACAATAATGAGCTCTATACTCTATTTAAGGAGAAAAACATCACAAAATTTATAAAACTGGGAAGACTTCGGTGGCTGGGTCATGTGGAGAGAATGTCCGAGCATCAAGCACCAAAGTCCCTGCTGAACTCAAGGCCAATAGGGCGAAGGAGCTTAGGAAGGCCGAAAGTAAGATGGAGTGACAACGTCCTCAAAGATATTTCTGCCTTAGAGCTTCGAAACTGGAGAGAGCTGGCACAAAAGTGTTGTGCCAGCTCGTTTAAAGAAACGATTAAAATATCAGATTCAAGACTATCAAAAAATATCTAGCAGGAGTAGTATAACATAGATTTAGTGAAAATAAATATGCATGCTGAAATCTATGTAGATTCATATTTAGCTCCTAAAAGTAGATTAAGGAAATAAAATTTTTTGTAAGGGAAAATTTTATCATCAAAAGGCTATAAAATTTTCCAGCATAGCTTGCAAATTGTGAATTCAATTAGTTACACTATATATAACACAATAACAACTATTTAGAACATAGGTATAAAAATATATTAGGTATTCAAATTCAATTACTATTTCTAAGCAAGTATTGTTCAAAATCAAGAGTAGTTTGTTGGTGTGGTGGTTTTGTATCGCCTAGTATTCCAGTGGTCGGAAGTTCGAGCCCCATTCCGGGATACCAGAAAGTTCGTCCTATTTAAAATAGCAAGAATATAGATAGATAGATGCACACGTATTCCGTACTCGCATCTCTACTTAAAAAAATATTTCACCAAATGTGTTAGTTTTTAAGTAACACGATATCGAACGAAAAATTATTAAAAATATTATCTCATTTATCACCACGCTTATTATTATTATATATTAATACTAGCTGGTCGTACCCGGCATTGCACGGGTTAATGATTAAGTAAAAAATAAGTTTGTGAGGGAAAACAAAGGGTCCGCTGTTCTCTAAAAAACAATGTTTCCATCTAATGTTAACATAAGTTATTGTAACATAACTGTAATAGTTAGATATATGGTATTGCAGACTTTTTTGTAGATATTAATGTCCTCTATAAAACTGTGGTACATTACTTTGCTCTATTGGCAATAATTTCCGCAGCGTACGCAATATAAGGTTTTATTTTCGTAATTTTTTCACACGTTGGGTTACATTATCGAAGTTTTCATACGGATCCCTAACATTTTTGAAAATATTCTATAGCCTATGATCATCAGGAATAATGTAGGATTCTGAATGTAAAAGAATTTTTCAAAAATCTCTAGTAGTTTCGGAGCCTATTCAATTCAAACACCCAATCAAATCTTTCCTCTTTATAATATTAGTATAGATTAGCTTCTCCTGTTTGTTTGGACCGAATCTTATAATCGATATCACACCTGCTCTAATCGGGCTGAAATTTTGCATACAGACTTATTATCGATGACAATATATGTATCAATTATTATATACACTAAATAATCAATTTATCCACCATAATTATTCAATCAAAGTTTAACATGGGAAATTAGTCAACGATTTCACCAAAAAATGGCGCTAGTTTTCTAATGAAGTGATTTTTCACGCAATGAAACATTTATACTAAATAGTGAAAAATTATATTACTTAAAAAAATATATTTTTTAAAAAAACCACGCTTATATTTAAAAGCACCTACGTACTAAAAAGTAAAAATTAATTTTAGGCTAATTTTTTTTGCCTCACTCCAAAAAAAAAGCGTAGGCTTATTTTGTAATATATGAGTTTATCAATACAGTAACATTTTTTTTATAATATATGTAGTAATTACTCTTATTTGATGGCATTTTTCTTGAACTGAAAAAATATTAACAGAAAAAATCGTATAGTATAAAGCAATCCAGACCTATAAAAAAATAAAATGAAATCTACATAAAAATGTGATTTTTCTCAACTTTGTTGCAGAGTGCATATTAATTCCGAAAGTAGTTTTAAAGTGCATTAAAGACGGAAACTTCGCTGCATCCCAGATAAAGGAGATCAGATTGCGAACTCGGTTGCAGCCTCCCGGTACAGCGGAAGTGGAGCAGGCCGGGCGGCCCTCGTCAGGGGCGCACCGGGCGGCCACGGCTTAACTGGGGCTGCCGAGGGCGCGGAACAAAAGGGGGGCTCAAACACGAGCAGCCTTCCTGTAAGGCGCTTAAGGACGTTCTCGTGTATTGCGAGCGATATTATAAAAGGTTAAGAGGGAGTTCCGCTTGTAAGAAGGGATGGGGTATTGTGAGGGAGCTGTACGAGTAGTTACCGCACGCTTACAAGGGTAGGTTTACTTGTGTTATATAATAATACGTATACAGGGTTATTTGGAAAACATTAATAACCTCGCAGGACTATACTCCTGCCTTGAATATGAGTCGAAAATGTTTGCATTTTTTTTTCAATATTTCTGACTTATCTTTTGTAAAACGTTGGACTATCATTACAGTAACCCATATTCAATACGAAAAATTTATTCGCTTTAATACGAGTCAAATAAAAAAATAAAAACCTTCGAATTCCAATTGGAAAACATTCCAATTGGAATTTTTTCAAGGTTTTTATGATTTTATTTAACTTGTATTGAAAGGAATGAATTTTTTGTAATCGATATCAGTTATTGTAATGATTGTCCAACGTTTTACAAAAAATAAGTCAGAAATTTTGAAGGGAAAATGCAAACTTTGATGTCGCATATCTCTTTAACTATTGATATTAGGTCATAATAGCTTGAACATTTTCGACTCATAATTAAGGCAGGAATGTAGCTCTGTGAGGTTATTAATGTTTTACAAATAACCCTGTATTTTTTATTCAACTGCCAAATGTGTAGGGGTATGATAAGAGGTGATGCTGAATTGAAAGATGGGATACTTCTGTTGAATTTAATGTAACATTGAACAAGCTCGTGCAACCTTTATGCGCATGAAAAAATTTTTCTGGAAGAGGCTTATATCCAGCAATGGAGAGACGAAGGTTGACGAAGAAAAAGAGAAGAAGAATATAGACAATATTTCATACACCTGTCATGTGCTCTTTTACGTCACAATTGACTGAAATAGTAGATAATAATTGTTGGGTTTGTAAAGCAGAGAAAGAGAGGGGAGAGGGTAATGTGTTTAGTGAAAGTATGTGTATGTGTAGTGCTATCTATCGTCGTTAAATGGCAGCAACTTTTGCGGTGTGCAAAGGAATATTTTGACAAGGGTTTAAACCTTCTTTTTTCATAGAATAATATACAATTTAGAATGTATTGTAGTATACAATTATTTTTTATTTTTGAAAACATTCCAAAGGTAACCTGTAAAGGTAGATTTTTGGCGAGAACTTTATGCAGATATTTGCACACTTAATTAATACAAAAGCTTCGTTTGATATTCTCGTAACATTCGATTATTTCCCGAATAAAAATGAAATAATATAAAAAGGTGAATTAATAATTCAAAGAGAACCATATAACTATCAAATATTGATGACTTTTAAGTCGCTGGGATAGTGAAATTGGTAACACGCTGTGCGCGAAACACAGAGGTCCGTGGTTCGATTCCAGGTTCCAGCATTTAATTTTTCAGTTTTATGGAGAGGGGCAGGGCGGGGGCGGGGAGGGGGAGGGAGGGAAAGAAGAAGGAGAGAGAGAGACCAGGAAAGAGAGAATAGAGAGAGAGATGATAGCGAGGGAGAGAGAGCGAGGATGAGCGACAGGAAGAGAGAGAGAGAGAGAGAGAGGGAGATATATATATATATACCTCTATATATATATAATTATATATGTATTAAGAAATAAATAAATGAAATTAAGAGAAACACACGAATATCAAATAATAAAACTGAAAAATTAAATGCTGGAATCTGGATTCGAACCACGGACCTTTGTCTTACGCGGACAACGTGATACCAATTTCACTATCCCAGCTACTTAATAAGTCGTCAATATTTGATAGTTATATGTTTCTCTACTTAATAAAAATGGAATAATATAAATAAGTGAATTAATTATTCAAAATGTGATATGATCCTATTGTTTAACAAATCACTAAATGATTTTCTTAATGATAGCTGAGTCAATAGTTATTACCTAAGTACTTGAAAATGTCATTAGAAGTCTATTATGCATTCTCCCTGAATGCATAATGAACTTTAAGAATGAAAGAGAAGAAAGAGACGAGGAACCAAGTCGGTTGGAGCGCAGACTAATGTTAAATGATGCTATTGTCATTGATGAAAAGCGAAAATGGAAATGGGCGAATCTTGTTTCACTTCGCTGTGTTTCGGCTGTACTTGATGAATATTTCTGCGAAATAAATTCAAATAAAAATTTATTTACTGATATTTCTAGCACAATTAATACCTATCATAAAATGAGGACCTTTTATGTTTGAATTTGAACGACTTCTGGCTTAAAATAATAGCTTTATGATAAGGCTTACAAACCATACAAAGGTATTCGGTAAAATTTAAAATTAATTACCGGTTTACTAACTAATGGTTATAATTATTTATTTATTAACTCTTTACGAGCGAGTTTTCGCGTCAAACCATGTACCTACACTTACACTCACTTTTCGACCTTGCAGAGACAGGTTAAAGCACGATTTTCAGTGTTGTATATTTAAAGTCAATCTACTGTGTGTGGATTAGCGAAGGGAAAAACTTCATTTCAAAATGAAGACTACAACACACACACGTTCACCAGTTTGAAGACTACAAAGTGTACACTACAATTGTAGTAAAAACTACTTGAAGTGAAGCAATTGTAGTACTACGAAATGAAGTGAAGTAATGAAGTAATTGTAGTATTAATAAAATGAAGTGAAGTAATGAAGTAATTGTAGTATTAATAAAGTGAAGTAATGAAATGAAGTAATTGTAGTATTAATGAAGTGAAGTAATCTAATGAAGTAATGAAATGAAGTAGCTAAAAAAAAAAAAAAAAGGTCGCCAGCTAGATTTCTTCGTTCGATTCCAAAAAATTTTCAAACCATGGGGGGGGGGGGGTTGTTACAGTTACCAAAGATTTCTCCGTTTAGCTACATCAACTTCCCAAATCTTTCACGTAAAAAATACACTATTTAAAATGTGTTTCTCATACTTTCGATAACTTTGGTGTTTGTAGTGTGCACTACACATCAAAATGTGCGAAGTGTGCACTTCAATGTAGTGTAGTACTACATTGTAGTAGTGAGTACAGAGCGGACCCATCACTAGTGTGGATGATTATTTTCCGCATTTTATAGACAATTAAACCATACAGTCTTATAATAATGATACCTCCCATTAACTCGTATGGTAGTATATTGTTCAAAACCCCTGTTATTTGAAAGGTTAAGTAAGAATCTACGCAAACAATTTATTTATTTTTAAATCATACGCGATATAATAATAAAACAACTACATTATTTAAAAACCAGTTATATTAAAGATTAAGATATCACTATTTTAATAATTGATAAAATTAGTTAGTCTCGTGTGCCCAACACACGTGCACGTAGTGAAAAATGCACGCACATTGAAAAAATCATACAACAAAACACTAAATGATCCTGCTTTCTGTAACGACCATCGCATAATATATTAGTTTAAAAATATTATTATTGTAAACCTTCAAAACCTTCACTGGCTAAATGTCCGGAAAGGATTGAATATAAGTTATGCCTCACAATATTCAAAGCTATTCACAACATGGCCCCTCAATACATTACCGACTTCTACATTCCATTTTCCGCAAATAACAGACATCTAACTCTTCGCTCAGCATCAACATCTAATACAAGTAGGTTAGTTGAAGTAAATCGCGTCCACAAAACCAATTTCGGTGACAGTGCTTTCGCGGTGGCTGGACCAAAGTTGTGGAATAAACTGCCTAACGAACTGAGACAAACAGACAGCTTACTACAGGTCAAAAAACAACTAAAGATGCATTTGTTTAGACAGCCATACAAAACGTATAGAATCAGACCGTTACAACACTGCGTAATGTTTCCCACACATAGTATGCACTTTTTCTAGCACTCCCAACTATTATAGTTTCATACGTTAATTGCATTTTTTCACGTCATCTGTAATAGTAATAGTAAATAAGTGTTTTCAGCCAATAAGTTATTTCGTGTGAAGCGCCCTTGAGGTGAGTACCCACGAAAACGGCGCTATGTAAATGATCCAAATATTATTATCATTATAATACATAAAAAAGTTTTTATTATACTCCCTTTCTCATTTACTAATTGTAACTTTTTTTTTCTTTTAACCTACGCGTTGGGCTTCGGTCGGGCGACGCTACGAAAGGGAGTAATAAAAAATTTCCAAAAATCCAAAATTATACTATAATCAGGTTTCGCGTCTACTAGACGCGTTGAAATATTTTCATACAACTTAATAAGTTGTATGAAAAACCGTTCAAAATTTGAAAAATCCAAAAGTTTATTAATTCTTTTAACGAAAATTTGATAGAGCTTCGGTCGGGCGACGCTACGAAAGGGAGTAATAAAAAATTTCCAAAAATCCAAAATAATACTATAATCAGGTTTCGCGTCTACTAGACGCGTTGAAATATTTTCATACAACTTAATAAGTTGTATGAAAAACCACTAAAAATTAGAAAAATCCAAAAATTTATTAATTTTTTTAACGAAAATTTGATAGATCTTCTTGATCGTCGCCACGAGTCTGCTTGCAAAGTTTCGGCTCGTTTTGATCACGGGAAAGGGGTTTGAAATGGATCCAAAGTCTTTTCGTCAGACAAGAAGACAAGTAGACGCCACGAGTTAATAAAAAGGGAATAAAAAGTGAAAAATTATTTACCGTTCCTTAGAAATTCTGTAATGGAGTTAACCATGTATACTGGAAAACATGGAGGTTCTATGGCATATTAAAAAAATATATAAATAAACAAATATAGATAATTAGCACGTTTAATCAATCCGGAAAATGCTTTCATCCAGCATTAGATTGAACACGGTTATCTCTTTATCTCTTATCTTCAATCTTCTTTTTGGACCCTTAGAATTTGTTTGATAAGGTCTGACTTATTGTTGGCTCTGCTAAACTCGCGACGTATCTTGATCTCAAGTATTTAGGTCACGTCGGCCTTAGAGAGGCTTAGCTGTTTTTTTTTTTCAATTAAGATGTAACTCAGAGATTGGTGTTTGACATCCGCTAGGACGAGACGCGTTTTACTAAAATGTCACACAGGTCCACAGAGACGTCTCAAAGCAGACGATAACCGAACTTTGGAAATTAGCAGATTGACGAATCTATTTCTGTTTTGTTTTGACAGTTAGGAATTATATTTATGGGATATTTGGCGAAGTTGATATTGATGGACACTTATGCGGAGAGCGAAGCCTGACTAAATCCAAAGAATCATCTGATGTTTAATGTGTGTGTCGCGATGTACGAGTAGGTGTAGTGAAACGTGTGGAATGCAAGCACGAAAGATAACAGGTGTGGAAGAAAAGGTTCTCATGGTTGGTGTATTCACTAATTCAAAATATAACTTAAATATAATAAATATGAATTGAATTGAACATTTCTTCATAATCTATATAAGTTACTGTAATGATAGTTCAACTTTTTGCAAAAAATAAGTCAGAAATATTGAAAAGAAAATGCAAACTTTGATATTGCATATCTCCCTTACTATCGATATTAGGACTTGGCTGCTTGAACGTTTTCGACTCATAATCAAGGCAGAAATATAGTCCTGTAAGGTTATTAATCTTTTACAAATAACCCTCATAACATAGTCAGGAATCTACCGGTCAAGTTTCCGCTGCTAGCTCTGGTACACCCTGTATACTGGTAAGTCTGTGGGTGAGGGGAGAATATTGTTTCTCTTTTATTTTTTGTTTTTTATGGGCTTTATTTAATTTAAGGGGTCACCACCAATATTTAAATACTGGGGTATCTATATATATATATATATATATATATATATATAATTCGGGAAACAGAGAATAAAAAGAAGAATTTGGAATATACTTACAAGATTTATTTTATTACGAATACACAGATTTTTAACAATACTTTTTAATAAAAAGTTAAGACTAGTTATAAAACACTGGATGAACGAGGTCTACGAGGAGAGTGTTAAAAATCGCGTCTCTCCCTCTATTTGTAGATATTTGCGAATGCTTCCAGAATATTCTCTTAAAAAAAAGGTATAGGGCTGTGCTGCCTGCGGCTTCCGACATGATCGATATCTTTCGATGAGAATATCGAAAAATATCGATCCAAGCCTCAGACTATAAGTACATGTTTTTGTTCCCAGTTTCCCGACGCTTAGTTTTGTTTCCAACGCCGACGCGTATTGTTGGCGCCGATATGTTGTCGTCCTGGTTCTAGGCGCGATGCCCGCAATCGTCCCCGCGTTTCCATGTAACATATCTCCATCTCTCTTCCCCCTTCCTGTTCTGTATCTCCGTCCCACTGTGGCCAAACCATTTGCGGATGAGTTCGCCGAAGAGCGGGAGTCTTCTCTGAACGACGGGATAACCACCGCGCCGCTTCGGTACTCCGTATATACATCCTTTTCGCGGTAGAAGTCGAGAAAGTGCGTACAAGCGTTCTGCTCATCAAGAAAAGCGAGGTAAGGCCAGATTCCTTTCGATTTCTTCCTTTAATCCTTTCGGGTTGCCTCTCAAACCAGGACATCAGCGGATACAGCCCTCGGGATCAACTCCCACCTATTTATTATATGCAACACGTATTGATATTGATAAGGAGCGGTACCTGCACATTCCAGGTGGCCCCCGAGGCAGGGTGCGCGCGCCGAAGGGGCCCCTGCACGCAGGGCTTGCGGCGCGAGGTCCACTGGGAGCCGAGCCGGGCCCCCGCCTGCATGCTCCCCCGGGCCCCCTCGAGGCAGAACCACCGCTGGCCCTGGAACAGAGGGAATACACGTCATCTTTGTGTCAGCTACAGTTAGGGTTGTACTTTATTATAAAGTATTGTACGTTGTTTCGGGTAATTGTACTCTATACTGTATGAGAACAATAAAGTACGCGAAAATACTTTATTTCGCGTGATTTGATTTCTCTGGGATTCATTTTACTTATAACATACAAAAAAGGTTGATCGTAGAAATTTTTGCGTAAAACCACAGTATACTAAGAACAGTAAGGCCCGGTTGTTTCAAGTTGGATTAAAGTAAGCGTTCTTTTAAAGCATAGATTTTTACGTTATCCACCAATCAAACGATCCGTTTTCGTAAAAATCTATGCTTTAATCGACCGCTTACTTTGATCGAACTTGAAACAACCGGGCCTAATACGTCTTCATACAAACTGGCCGCCACCCATTAGAATGTGTGCGTGCGTGCTCGGCGCCGTGTACGCACGCACTGTGACGCACACATTGACGTAGAATATGGGGGCACAAGACGGCGGCAGTAAGGGCCGTGCCTTCGGTGCCATTCGCGCTCGCAGCCGCCGCTTTAGAAAAAAATGCGCTTCCTGAAATAAATGCCTTTTTTTTATGTTTGTGGTGCTTTACTAAAAAGGCGTGTTGATTATCACAAAGATTGTGATTTTTTAAAAGTCTACGTTGATGTTAATCAGCGTTCTTGCAATTTAAGTGCAGAAACTAGGTATACTAATTACATAAATTTTCGGGTTTCGTGTCTACCTTATGCGTCGGAATCTCAGACCCTACGAGTTGAAAGAAAGGGGGTAAAAATAAAGTGACAACCCTAGCGTCAATGCAAGAGTAGGCTAATAACTCGCCGACAGGCCGGAGATAAACTACTTTTCTGGGTATACTGTGGTAAAACGGAACGAGAGAGTTACCGGGGTAGATGACGTTATCGATAGTTTCCGAATCGTTCGATAATTATACCGTGTGGCGGTCGCCACATAAACGCTCGTTTTTTAATGCAACCTAACTTCAATTATCAATGTCATGGTAAAAATTTCTTGTTTGTTTTCTGTAAGGCGGATTGAGTACAGTTAAAATACGTTTAATTGGTTTTATAGGATTTTTTCTGTGATGAATAGCAAATGGCGAGACGAAAGAAACAAAACGTCTCTGAATCTGATAAAAATGAATGACTAATTTACTTCAACTTAAATAATATAGACTGCAAACATGCTGCGCAGATGTTTAGTAGTGATAATTATTTGTTAAAAGTTGCTAAAAGTAATGAAAAATATGTTTTTAAGCAAAATACAAAAGTAAAATAAATCGTACTTTATTTTGACATAATGTACTTTTTTTCCTACCTTTAATAACCAATGTTCTAATATTTGCAACAAAAAAGGTGGCAACCCTAGCTACAGTCGAGGCTATGGCGAGGCGCGACTTCTGGCATCACCGTGACGTATTTTCTTTTAATTTTAAATTTTTTTAATGATAGAAGTAATGGTCTATACAAAATTTACCCAGGCTCGGCACGAAAGCGACCTATCTCAGTTTTTTTTTACTTTCTTTCTTTTAACTCGTGGCGTCTGCTTGCTTGTTTTTTTTAAGGGAAAACTTTGGATCGATTTTTAACCCTTTTCCCGTGATCCAATCGAGATAAAACTTTGCAAGCGGACTTGTGGCGACGATCGAAAAGATCTATCAAATTTTCGTTAAAAAAATAATAATTATAGTATAATTTCGGATTTTTAGAAATTTTGATGGTTTTTTAAAATTGGAATCATTACAAAAGTTTGATTACTACCAACGGCGCCGGCGGCCCGATAACGTCACGGAGTATTTAAATTTTGAATTACTCCGTCGGTATGTATAATAGGTACTTCACTACGAATTTCGAAAATTTATGACAATTGGTTCACAGATGACAGCACACTTCGGTTTTTTGGGAAGAAATCAAATAATAAGGAGATATTTTTAGAGATTTAGTTTTATTTTTAGAGATTTTAGAGATGTTTGTCTAGACATGTTTCATTTTTAGTCAATCAATTATTACATGATGGTAAACTTAATTTACAAAGAAAGGGAGTAAAATAAAAACTTGGTTTTTAGGGGTTACTTTTTATATTAAATGTAATAAAAATATGTAATTTTCATATTCAATATCAGTGGCTAAAATACAAATTTATGGCTTTGTTTTTTTCTCCAGGCGTAGTATAAAACAGTTATTTTTCACCCATTTCTACCAGCATGCCCACCGAGTTAAGGCTCGTTAGAAACGTCCTCAAAAGTATAAAAAATAAAATAAATACGTCTTTTTATCAGATGGATTCATCAATTTTTTTATTTATCGACAATCAAAGTGAAACATTATATGTTTTATTAATACTGGTATGTAAAAAGAACTTAAATAGATGACCTAACTTTAATAAGGTAAATGTTTTTTATTAATTTGCGCTAAATAAAAATACAAAAATTAGAGCAAACATTGCTTGTAGCGTGGTGTTGCCATAAGTAGATGGACGTGGATTGAAGGAAAAATAATGAGGGAAAATTTGTTGCTATTGGTTGCGATTTCTTATAATTCGTCTCTTTCTCTCTCTCTCTCTCTCTCTCTCTCTCTCTTTCTCTCTCTCTCTATCTATCCATCTATTATATACGAGTGCGTGAGTGTGTGCGTGCGAGTATCGAGATTCGATTAGACGAGCATCGTGCACGTCAGGTTGTAGAACCTCGATACTGAACGTGTAGAAATTTTGTTGAAACTTATTTGTTATTGTTTTAAAACAAACGTAAGTAAATTGTCCCATTATTGCAATTTTATAATGAAGATTCGAGAAATGATCGTACGCGCAGTAAAATTGTATCTTTAGATAAACAAGTACGCGCAGTAAAATTGTATCTTTAGATAAAAGTATTTTTTACTTTTTATATGCGTTTAATGCGATTCGAATGTTTACTGTATACATACATTACAGGGAGACAATAGTGAAATCATATGCTTAGAATCAGAAAGAGTATGGAAAGAGGAGAAAAAAATAAAAAAACAACATCAACATAACTTTACAATAATAATATAAACAATCTAGATCTCCATATCGAATAATATTCAGAATTGAAGAAAAGGCGCAAGGAACTTTTTTTTACAGGGGGTCCCCCAACCGCACACGTAATTATTTTTGAAAAGGTTGTTTGACAGTTGATATTTGAAAATGAGATATACTAATTTATTGCGGCGTTTAAAATTGCTGAAATACTGAGTTTTATTAAAAAAAAGTTCAATCAAACGGCTTTTACTTTGATTAATAAAGTTTATTTCTTTTTTTTTTTTTTTTTCTTTTCTTTTTTTTTTTTTTTTAAAAAAAATAGAGATGTGAACACGGAATACGTGTCACATCAATATTCTTACTATTTTCAAACTAAGCTAAGCGCTTGTACTATGAAAATAGGACTAACTTGCTAGTCTGGAGTGAGGATCGAACCCGCAACCTTTGGATCACGAGGCCAGTGTCCTAACCACAAGACCAACAAGCTACTCATTTTACTATTTATTATTTACTTATTTATTATTTACTCTAAAGTTGCTTTTAATTTAATGTCAAGCTTGGGATCAGAAATAATTTATTAATTCGATTAAAACACTGATGAAATACGACTCGGATAACACCCTGAAATATAACAAAAGGGTTGTTCATTTCCTCTAGGGCCACTATCCGTAGCAGTCTTTATTAATTATATTATTTTTACGACATAAATTATTATTTTACTTCAGTTGAGAACTCGAGAGTCAGGGTAAATTAAGCCAGTTAAAAACGATTAGCCGGCAAAATATTTTGCTCGCAGAACATGGTCAAAATAAAATAATAAATGGAGGCTCTTCTCCCCTCCGCGGGGGATGATTCAACCCTGCAGGATTTCCAGCCTTTCCCTAATGTCTTTATTATTCATATTCCAGAACCTCAGCGAGGGTTGGGGATGGTAGGACGTGCAATCTTCCAAAATGTCTCTTAAGTAAGATGCACGAGTGCCACTCGGTTACGTGAAGCGCCAAGAAATAAACATATTTTTTTAGATTGATGACAGTTTGCAAATTACGGAAAAGTATCCTACTGGGAAATGCCTTCATATACGGGGTGGTATCTTCATAAAGCCTTTTCGTGGAATATTTTTTTATTTTATTTTTTTATATTTATTTTTTTATTTAATTTATTTGGTAAAATGTACAAACTTAAGAGTATTCAATAAAATTTAATTAATACACATTTATATTACACGCTTACCCACTTTTAAATGAGAATTTATTCTCGTGTTTAAAAGTGGGGGCATTGTCATACATGTATATATCTATTAGTAATGAAATCGTTAGTGTAAGACATTAGATTAAATAAGTAAGATATAGAAAAAGAAACATTAGATTAAGTTATAAAAATTAAGACATTAAATTAAGTAAATACAAAAACGTGAGACATTAGAATAAGTAGATAAGGTATATGGTACACAAGGATACAATAAATTAAGTTATAAAAATTAATAATTAAGAAGGTATTGTAATAACAGTTAAAAGTATACATAGATTGTTTTTGATAAGATTTTTTCATTGCGTTATTGTGATGGTTTTTTGTAGAAGATTTTTCAATTTAGTCTTGAATTTTCTATAATTTTTTTCCGTCTTCATTTCATTGGGAAGAGCATTAAAGAATGATATTCCTTGATAAGAGAAATGGTGTTGGGCTGTGCTAGTATTACATTTAGGTATCAAAATATTTCCAGCTGATCTCGGTCTATTACTAAAACATCCAAATATTCTATTATTGATATACATTTTGTGAATTTGAAGTATCGCAAATTTTTTATGGATTTGATTAATATTTGGGACGTTAAAAATGTTGAAAAGTTCCCTTGTTGGGACTATTGAGGGTTTCCTCAAAATCACTTTGATAATTACTTTCTGAACTATTTCCACTGGTAGTATATTAGACTTAAAGGTTCCACCCCAGCCAACTATACCATACTGCAGTATGGACTGGGCAAACGCAAAGTATACCATCTTAAGCATGTTTATTGATAAGATATTTCGTAGCCTTATGAATAGGTATATGAGCTTTCTCATCCTAGTGACTGTGGAACATATTTGCTCTTTCCATTTTAAATTGCTGTCAATTATGACACTCAAGTATTTGATACTGCTCTTACCAGACAAAAACAGACAATTTTCATTATTACAATTTTTGTTATCATCACATTGATTGGAGTGGATCTTTATATGAATATGTTCAGGTGAATCCTTTTTGGTAATAGAAAACGGGATATATACAGTTTTTTCTGCATTTAAAGACAAAAGTTTTTGTCAAACCATGATTTCAAAATGTTAGCAGCTCTGTTTGCTTTTATATTTACATCACCCCATGTCTTTCCTTTTATAATTAATGCAGTATCATCTGCATAAGACACAATTTCTCCTTTTAAAGGTAATTTGAACATGTTGTTAACATAAATTATAAATAGTATTGGACCTATGACTGTTCCCTGCGGAATACCAAAAGATGTAGTTAGTGATCCACTTAGCTTACGTCCGATTCTCACCATCTGGCTTCGTTCTTTAAGATAGCTCTGGAACCAGGATAATACCATTCCGCTTATTCCTATTTGTTTTAATTTTGAAACAAGTTTTGAATGTGATATGCTATCAAATGCCTTTCTCAAGTCCACAATATACACTGTTGGTTCAAATTGCCCATTTCTGTATTATTATTATTACCTTTTAACTATTATTATTGTAACTTTTAACTGTATTATTATTTTAACTGTCTTATGTTATTATTTAAAAAAAAAATATTCTGTATACTGTAAAAGCCCATAAGGGCGTTAAATAAATAAATAAATAAATAAAAGGTTCTAAATGAATCATTATCGCAGTTGGCTCCATAACCCCTGGTGGGTTTTGGACTATTCAATACTTTTATGACCTTCATTGGTATTTGTTTTGCGTCGTTTCTTGGCAGATATATATCATTGAGGACATATAATTATAAGCTTAACATTTTTTCAAGTAACATTAATTACAACATTCTTAGATCTTATAGCTTTCTTGATAAACTAGAGACTAGAAGAATAGTGACGGACTTTCTCTTTTTACACAAATTAATAAATGGTACTATCGACTATCCTCAACTACTAGAACGTATCTTCTTGCGTAACTAGAAGTCATGCAGGTTTGCCGTGAAAACCGCAGCTAGCAACCACTTCTTTAATTCCCCACTGCAAAGGCTTCCTAGACTAGCAAACAGATACGAGCAACTTGACTTTGTCTTTGTCAATAACTTTATAATATTCAAACTTATTTTAAAAGGTGCATTGAAAGATTACTAGTAATTGTCAAATTGGACTTAAATCATTGATTGTTAGTTAAGTGAGATATGTTATGTAAATTTTTTTTTATAGTATGACTTTTTAAGCTTGTGCTATTGCTTTTCTCTCTATATTACTACTTTTTTTATTTTTAAATTTCTATTATATTATGTATTCCTTATGCTTCTGCTTATATACTTGCTTTTTACTTTTTATTATCTTTATATATTTGTATCTGTGTTTTAAGTATTTTTTTTTCCACTTTATGTCTTCATTATTTTTACATGTTATTATTTTTTTCTCTAAATGTATATTCTATAAATGTACACTGAGGGCGTTAATAAAATAATAATAATAATAAGAATAAATTAAATTTTATCGTTATTATGTTTTGTGGAAATATTTCTTCTTCGTTAGTGCCTACAGACACTAAATAAAATAATTTAAATTAATGTTCTTTAATACATAATAATGATTAATACTCGTCATTTAGTTCGATAAATTTCTATAAAGAAAGAGGTAATTCAAAAAATCTTTTTCAAACATCTTTTTTCATATTTAAAATATTTCGAGTATGGTCAAATTATTAAAATCAAATTAATTAATCAATTAGAAAGACATAGAGAAAAATGTAATTCACGAAAAAATATTTGGCTACTACCGGAATTAGAACCCGGGCCACCTCCTTTCCGGGGCCGGTGCTCTAACCACTAAGCTATAGGAGCCTTGTAAATTTACGTGAATATATCGACCTTATATGTAATTTTCACTTTATTAATTGATTAATTTTTATTTTTGTCCATTTTAGGCCGTTCAAATTGATTTGCAATACTACCGCTAGATGGACGCCAGAATTGACCGATTAATTCATTTTATTTGGACACACATTTGATACAACAGATATTATATTAAAGAATACATACCTTATTATTTATTTGTGAAGTTGAAGTTAAAGCACAAATATGAATGTGTTCTTGAATATAATATGGTCAAATTATTTCAAATAGGTGGGGAAAGTAGGCATTAAGTATTTAAGTGTTCACATGGCTTGCAATCTGTCATGAAATAAAAAATATAAAAGATTCGTCAGCAGCGCCATTTATATACTATTCTAGGGGAATGATTAATTTTAATAATAGATTAGATAGCGAGGTACATAAATACCATATATACAACTTTCTAAAACATTTGATAGATGTGTAGTCGATCATGGGTGGAATCGGTGAACTTTACATTGTGTAAAGTGTAATAACAATTAATCCAGCCATAATGATAGGTCATAAACCCTACAAGCACACAAAGACTTCCATATCTATATATATATATATATATATATACTTCATATATACTCTATGGTCACCATATTACACAAGCCACATCCACACAATATAAAAAGTACAATACAAATTTTTAAGATATTTAAACTATAGGTTACGTATCCCAATAAAGCAAATTAACGACAACTATCTTCTACAAACGTCAAGGCTAACGAAACTCTGTGGTAGACGTATAATAGCTGACTTAATTTTTCTATTCAAAATAATTAATAGCAACAGATTGGGTGCACCTGACCTCCTATCGCTTATTACAATCAACGTGCCACAAAGGCATACCCGTTCCCAAAATACTTATTTTTGCAACAAAACGAATACTGCGCACTTCTAACACTGCACGATTAACAGATTACACACACTAGGGAACGAATACGCACACATATCGGATATCTTCAGTGTTACATTAGAGTGCTACCGTACTCATCTCAATAAATACTTCTTAGAGAAATAAGGCAGTCCATTTTAGTTTCTAACTGTGTTGCTACATAATTTCATAAATTGTAATTAATTCACATTTGTTAACTTTTTCATACTATTGAATATATATTACTTCTTCTTAATACTTTTGTTATTGTATATTTACTCTGTAATTATTATTATTTTTTTATCTCTGTTATTTTATGCTTACTTTTGACATTATTATGTTATTTTATATTAACTCTGTATTCTACGTATTTTATCTTTATTATCTTATACTTACCTTTACTCACTCTCTCATTTTATATTATAAGGTAATTAGTACAACATCATTACATTATTACTGTAATAGGTTTTGTAACCGTTGAAATAAATAAATAAATAAATATCTACTTTACCATATCTCAGAGCTTCGTCTCTGTGAGATATCTTTTATATATTATAAACATATATATTATATCTCACATATTATTTGGCTCTGATGTCTAGTTTTTCTAAACTGTTTTACCATAAAAAAGCGTTCATATGAAATTAAAAAATTACGTATCTATGTATATCGGCGGTATTTCATTTTCAAGTTTTTGACTATATACTTGTATGTTTTATTATTTATAAAAATGAAGGTATTTTTAGAACAAAAACATCAATAAAATGTATCAATTTTCCTATGTTTCCTAGTCATTGGAATTTCACAAAAAATACTGTACAGTATATGAAGACTGATATATTTTATTGAAGTGAAATGTCAATTTTCTCAGATATGTCGAAACGTGGCCTCTTTGTCCTGTAGGAACATTGATGAAAATCACACTACGCCTCATGTTCGACGCGCTTGCGCGACACATTTCAAGCGAGAAACCTTAAAATAAATGTATTCTGGGTTATAAAGAGGTGTCGCATTTATTAATATTTCAGAAATACGATACTTTTTTATACAGAAGACATGAAAAAATGTATTCGTCGAAAAGATTCAGAAATCTTCGTAAGTGGGAGGACTTTTCGATAAAAAGGACGCTAAAGAAATTCCGAAGGTCTGAAAAAATGTCAAAAGGAATGTCGGAGCTTGGGGTAAATGAAGTCACGCAGACGGATGTGGGGGAGGGGGTGAAAGACGATACGAGAGGAAGATTTCAGAGTCCTGGAATTGGGTGTCTGGTGTCCCGGGGCAGCGGAAGGTGCGAAGAGTGCTTCTGAAAACTGAAAGCGATCCTGGAAGCTGATAACTGTGAAATTAGAGAGTTTAATGGATTTTCACAATTTTAGTGGCGCTGAGTGGGTAATGCTTCAGAGTGGATTTTGTGGAAAGTGGAACGCGGTTAGCATCTGGAGGCTTTGTTAGCGAAAAACATTAGCGGAAAATGGTGGCACTCTAGGAATCGAGGCCGCTACATAAATATTTAATTTTAATTATAATGCTCAACAGGTTTTTACATGCCTTTGTATAATGTTCTTTATATACACATATAAAGGATATGCAATACGTTTTTTAGCTTTGAATTTGATGTGTGACATCAGCCCTGATGATGGACCCTGCAATGGGATCCGAAACGTTGGCCAGAGAAGTCACATGTTCCAGAAAACTATACACAGAAGATTCTGATATCACTGGAACAGTAAATAATAATCAAGTGCATTTCGTGGCCTTTATTTTCGCTACATAATCATGTAGCGAAATCTCGCTACATGATTATGTAGCGCCGTAGAGTGTGTAGAGGTACGCGCAGCGTGCGTAACTTCTGTTACAATGAAAATTTTACCCTGGATGTGCCAAGAGATGATAACTTCAAAATAATATATCTCGTAATATTCCTATCACAAGTATTATCATATTATTTATATTTTAAAATATCATGTGTCTGCGTTAAAGTCACGCTTCAATGTCTTCACTGCAGGCGACTGCTTACTTGCTATATCATATTGACATAACACGTTCAGGTATTTTTGATATATCAAACTAGTCTGAAGTTTGAATTCACTTCAGTTAGACTGTTGTTTCGTGACATTTTACTACCGTTTATTTTGTTTGAAAAAAATGTAATTTTGGGTGGAAAAGTTCACATAAGTCTGGGTATGAACTTTCGTACAAAATATTTGACATATCAACTTATTAAATAGCTGCCCACTAAGGAAAATTCAAGATAAGTAATAATGGTAATAAAATATTGTGTTTTATTAATTGAAACACTTTATATAATCAGTTAAACAAACAAACATAGCGTAAGTCCAACAAAAACACAAAACGTATGTAAGCCTTACTGAAACTACTGTATAATTATCATGTATCACTTGTAAAAATCACGCAATACTCTATAATGCCCTACTTACGTAATCTTCATAAAAAAATTAATTTAATTTAATGAAAAAAATGCAGGATTATAAAAATATCTTTTTATATATAACAAAAAACAAATGACAGTGGGCAAAACAATGTTCATCGATTGCGATAGAATCCGCGAACCCGGAAAGCTATCGAAGAGTTAGAATAGTGCATGCAAGATATATTCTTCTTCTATATTTTCAGAGTACTAATAATTTTAGGACGAATCACAGTATTAGAAAAAATATATACCTAACAATAGATAACAATCACCAAATCTAATACCTCTATTCTTTAGTTTACAATATTTCGCACTCACTCACTCAATCACTGGTCTGTATAGACGTACCACTATAACTTGGCGTGCGAGGGAGGGCGTCCCTATCGCGTAACAGAAGTTGTCAGGGTGTAAATTTACTACACAATACATAATGTACAGAATGTCCGGTGACCGGTGTCGTATTAAATACAGAAATTTGGTCGGGCAGCACTAAAGAAACCGTGCAGTAATGGCGGCCGTTCTATCTGTCAAACTATTAGACGGTAATGTCGGTCCATTATTCGCTTTTTCAGCTTCGAAAAACATTAATACTTCATTGGCAATTGTTCTTGCGCCATCCCGAACTGTTTAGGATGTTTTGGACATAATAATTCAGTGTACATTGGTAATCAAGTTGTCACAGCTCCCGACCAAACACAAAATTGAACTAAATGACAGGGCGAGGGGTTACCGCCGGGTGCGGGCGGGGCGGGTTTTAGTTCAAAATTCGCCGCACGCCAAGTTACGTTGGGCAAGAAATAGCTCATTTTATTTTCGCTTGCTAGAATCTTCGCCCGTCTGTGGTCGCACTTGGGGGCTTCATTTGCCGTTTATTACACCGTACACACAAAGATCTCCACAGGTCAGAACGGCAAAGGTAGTTATATTCAATGTTTCAAAATCAAGTTATATTGTGTCATAGTTACAAGATTTTAGTAGAGCGTGCACTATGGAAAGGTGTGGGGGAAGGTGGACGTGTCCAATGACATTTGATCGTTCTCATAAAGATCAAACACATACATGCAGTCTTACATACATACGTCGAGCACTCGAAGGATCCGGATACTAGAGGCGAGATTCTTTCATACCTAATTGCAATCTTCTATACTGTTTACAGAACACTATTATCAGATTAACTGTAGAAGGTTTATTTTGAAGAATTGAAACGTTACCAACAAAAAACATGAATTTTTATTTATACAGGGTTATTTGGAAAACATTAATAACCTCGCAGGACTATATTCTTGCTTTGATTATGAGTCGAAAATGATCGAGCTATCACTGCCTAATATCAATAGCTATGGAGATATGCGACATCAAAGTTTGCATTTTTTTTTCAATATTTCTGACTTATTTTTTGTTTAACGTTGTGCTATCATTACAGTAACTTATATCGATTACGAAAAATTCATTTGTTTCAATACAAATTAAATAAAATGATAAAAACCGCGAAAAAATTCCAATTGGAATGTTTTGCAATTGGAATTCGAAGGTTTTTATTATTTTATTTGACATGTATTAAAGGAAATGAATTTTTCATATTCGATATAAGTAACTGTAATGATAGTCCAACGTTTTACAAAAAATAAATCAGAAATATTGAAAAAAAAATGCAAACTTTGATGTCGCATATCTCCACAACTATTGATATTAGGTCATGATAGCTTGAACATTTTCGACTCATAATCAATGCAGGAATATAGTCTTGCGAGGTTATGAATGTTTTCCAAATAACCCTGTATAGTTGCTAATAAATCAGCATCGAAGCGGAATGGAAATAAACTTCATCGATTTGTTTGAAGAATACTTAATTTGCGATAGTTAATGGAAATTCAATAAACAACGTTTACAGCTAAGATCAAACAGCTCTCAGAAGATCAGATGCTGAAACCTGTACCCGCTGGAAAGAAAAAACACATCACCCACCCAGTTTCCAATAATCTAAAGTGTCCTACATATTTATTTTTAAAATTTTTCCTGTAAATTAAATTGTGAGTTTTTGTTTAATTAAGATGAATTAAAGAAGTCTCAGAGAGACGAAGCTATTTATAGAAGAAACGTGTATGAAAGTCTCTTATACGATGGTCCAGGGCTTCCAAACTGTAAGAGATAGTTTAAGCGATCACTCTACACAATGCAACGTTCACCAGTTCCACCGTAAGAACATCAACATTGTATTGCTTGAATGTATTATTAATATTAAGTAATATTGTAAGCATTGTATTTAATGGACCGTGAGTATACAGAAAAAATTAACCATTGCAAAATTTGTGCCATTTTTAACATTTCAAGTGGTTCAGCACTGGTGTTCATGCATTCCCTTATGTTTAAGTAGTTGACATTAAAAAAAATATATATTATAAAGATGTTACGGACGTTTTTTCAGTTTTCAGTTTCAGTTTCAGTGCCGATAAATCGGCGTTTATTAGCTCAATAACTTTTATAACAGCTTGCATCAAAACATAATTAATGTTAAGAATATTTGCAGAGTTTATGAATAAGATGGCAACAAATACAATATACAATTTTTTGTATGCAGGCCTTTATCGTTACCTACCTCGCTAGGTATATAAAAATACCTGTTCTGAAGTAAGTAGCCATTCCATTCATTGGACTCCATTTAAATATTTAATTTCATGGTTAAGTTATTAGAAGAATAAAAGAAAAATAAAGTTAAGTAATTTAGAGTAAAAAGTATATAAAGTAAATAAGAATAAAAATATAAGTAAAGTAAAGTAAATTAAGTAAAAAATATATACATTTATGAACAAACAAAGGTGTAAATAAGTAAATTAAAGTAAATTAATTCCAAGGTTGATAATACGAGAACAAAGTATAGAGTAAATGTTCAGTAAATACAGTATTGTTCATTTGAGCATCTCTTCCAGCTGATTTTTCCCAATATTTAATAGCCATTCAGTCAGAAATGCACGGAATTTTAGATGTTTAGTAATTGTTAACTCTTTTGGTAATTTTGTATACATCCGTAGTCCTAAGAAAATTGCATGCCTTTGTGCAAAAGAAGTTTTCATAAAAAGAACTTCCACTTTTCGTAAAATTGTTGCTCTAGTACGGATCTGATGATTGATATTACACGAAGTTACGGGGACAGTCAGACAGACAGTAGACGGACGGACGGACAAAGAGACGACGAAATCATTATAATTGTTTATTTCCATATGTATGATTATGGAGTTCTACAAACTTACCTCTGAAACAATAAAATTTTCAAGTTGCTCCTGGTTTCACAAAGCACTTTACCTGGATTTAACTTTAAGAAAATAATTTAAATTTCGAACATGCGAGTGTTATGGTACTACCGAATAAAATATGTAGTCCCCGTGGTAATGTATGTGACGTATTGGTTGATACCTTTTTGTAGGGTTTGAGAGAGAAGTAAGCTAAAATATTTAAACATCGAAAATAATGAAACAGAATACCCAGAACAGTAGTTTATCTCCGGCCTGTCGGCGAGTTATTAGCCTGCTCTTGCGTTGACGCTAGGGTTGTCACTTTATTTTTACTCCCTTTCTTTTAACTCGTAGCGTCTGAGATTCCGACGCATGAGGTAGACACGAAACCCAAAAATTTCTGTAATTGTTATGTAAATGTAAAGCCTAGTTGTTTTTAAATTGCAAAAATTTTCTAAACGACGACATCCATTAAATCAATCATTCATTAAATACTAATCGCACTACACTCAAACACAAAATATATAATATACATAAACGTACATGTAAAATATAATTAATTGCAAAAATACATGTTACTAGAGCGTGCCGAAGACACTTGTAATTGGGATAATGGGCATAGTCTTCACTATAATGTTTAATATCTGAGTATCATGTACCTATTATCCTGTTAGTGTCTCTAATAAATAAAAAAAAAAAAAAAAAAAGGCTGATTAACATCAACGTAGACTTTTAAAAACTCAAAGTCTTTGTGATAATCAACACACCTTTTTAGTAAAGCACCACAAACATAAAAAAAAGGCATTTTTTTCAGGAAGCGCATTTTTTTCTAAAGCGACGGCTGCGAGCGCGAATGGCACCGAAGGCACGGCCCTTACTGCCGCCGCCTTGTGCCCCCATATTCTATGTCAATGTGTGCGCCACAGTGCGTGCGTACACGGCTCCGAGCACGCACGCACACATTCTAGCGGCCAGTTTGTATGAAGACGTATTACTGTTCTTAGTATACTGTGCAGTAGTGAAATGCAATGTACGCAATGAACACGACTAGAGTGAGACAACTCATTCTTCCCCATCAGCTATTTCATCTCTCATTTTTCAGCTAAATATATTATTTTATGGTACCTTCCGTTACACTGAAAAATTGTCACCTTGTTGAACGTGAGCTGAAGTATATTTCTACCACAAATATTGTATTTTCGGAGCTGAATGTTGGAAATTCCGTCGATTCCCTACAGGGTGAATAAATTCAGGCTGTAGTTTAAATTGCAAAAAGGTTTTATCGATTGTGCGAAAGAGTTGAAAGATAAGAGTAACATACATATGGAAATAAAAATAATTGTTTTTAAAGTACTACCTTTTAAATTTCCACGTTTCGTCTTATGAGGGCATTATAATTTTTTATATCTCATTTATATCAAGTTATAAATCTATGCTCATCCTTATATGTATTACTTGTTATTAGTGTTTGAACAGAATTGTTTCTTATAATCGTGCAGAAATCCAAAACCTTAAATAATTCTTAACATTATTTAGCATCTCTTTCTGATTTTTTAAAATATAAATAAATGTTGTTGAATGTAAAATATTTAGATTGATAATGACCTCATAAGGCAAAACGCGTCTTAGAAAATTAAAAAGGTAAAACTGAGTAAACAATTGTTTGTATTTCTATGTGTGATTATGGAGTTCTACAAACTTACCTCTGAAACAAGAGATAAGAGATAACAGCAATGTAAGTAATGTTGGTGTTATTATTTATTTACATCAAAAGCAATACCGGGTTTGATTTTTTAAACAATAACTCAGAAAGAACCTATGTTTCGTTAAATGGTGTTTTCAATAATATTAAACCTTTGGCTGGTAGAAAAACATTTATTTATATACATTATGGCGCTTATAAAGGCGCTTAGAAAGGCGCTTACAACTCATACGTGTAAGCTTTCCACGCAATTTGAACATATATACAACTTCCAAAAAATGAATAAGCATGGTATATTCTATCATGGGTGGAAATGGCGAATGTTACATTGTGTAAAGGGATCACTTAAGCCAACCATAAAGAGAGGTCATAAGTCCTATGTACACCCAAAAATGACTTCTATACCTACTTTCCCATAATAAATACAGTTTCGTCTCTGAGAGATATCTATAATATACATTTATACCAACTTATTCTAAGTAGTCATCTTGGTAATGCGTACACTTCTCCGAGCTGTTTCGCCATTTTTGGAAACATTTCTAGAACGCATCATTTGGAACGGTGTCCAGCTGGGCCGTCGCGTTTGGCCTAATGTTTTCTCTTGATTTAAATTGGGTCCCTTTCAGTGAAATTTTTGATTTGAGGAATAGAAAAAATCACACGGAGCCATGTCGGGAATTTAGAGAACCCGACAAACCAGAGGAATGCTGTGTTTGGCCAAGAAAACCTGAATCAGACGCGAAGAATTGGTAGAATGTGTGAGGGCATTGTCATTATCATCATTAGCACAAATTTTATGGACACTCACATAGGGTTGCCACCCTTTATTATAAAGTTTTTTATATGTATATGTATATATTTTTTTACTTTATAATAAAGTTTATACTTTATAATAAAGTATAAACTTTATTATAAAGTATTGTATGTTATTTTGGGTAATTGTACTCTATACTTTATGAGAACAATAAAGTATGCGAAAATACTTTATTTCGCATGATATAATTTCTCTGAAATTCATTTTACTTATAAAATACAAAAAAAAAGTTGATCGTAAAAATTTTCGCGTCTAACGGAACGAGAGAGTTACCGGCATCGATGACGTTATCGATTGTTGCCGAAAAGGTTCGATAATTGACGATATACCCCATGGCGGTCGCCACATAAACGCTCGTTTTTTAACGCAACCTAATCTCAAATGTCAACATAGTCAATGTCATTGTAAAAATTTATTGTTTGTTTTGTGTATGGCGGATTGAGTGCAGTTAAAATACGATTAATTGGTTTTAGAGAGTTTTTTCTGTGATGAATAGCAAATGGCGAGAAGAAAGAAACAAAGCGTCTCTGAATCTCATAAAAATGAATGACTTGTTTACTTTAACTTAAATAATATAGACTGCAAACATGCTGTGCAGTTGTTTAGTAGTGATAATTATTTCTTAAAAGTTGCTAAAAGTAATGAAAAATATGTTTTTAAGCAAAATAAAAAAGTAAAATAAATCGTAATTTATTTTGACACAATGTACTTTTTTTTACCTTTAATAACCAATGTTCTTTATTTTCACAAAAAAAGGTGGCAACCCTACTACACTATCATCCACGAAAGTTTGTTGGATATAGTCTCCTTAGCATAAGCGGTATTCCGCTGCTCAAATCATTCTGTCATTTTACAAAAATCGTCAATCTGACGGGATAACAATACCTATCTACTCACAGGCTGACTGCCAGTGACTCCCGCTTTCTATAGGCTGAAATAAATTCCCACGTGAGCACGTATATCCTGTACACATCTCCACCAAAGGATACTTCAAGAGCTTCACCTGTTTAAACGGAAAAAATCTTCCATGTCGATCCTTCCTGACTGAGGATCGTGAACACGGAAGATATGTAAGCTACAGAGCTTACGACCTGTTGTCGATAGGTTTAAGGATCCTTTGTGTCATGACTACGTTCACCGTTTCTTCAATCCTTTCCCTCCTCCCTTAGAGTGCTCATCATCAAAGGTATCGATCCGCCGTAAAATTAAAGATAACAGAGGAATAAATTACTCCATAATTACACCGCACATTCAGACATCGCAACGTTTCACAGAACCCATGTAGTAGAGCTGGACTTCTTCGTCAACCCTCTCCATGGAGACTAATCATCATAAATCTTCTTCTTTTTCTTTTAGTAGATCTATTGATCTGTGTTACAGAAAGCAACGCCTCCTAGGATGGCGAGGTCCAGCTATCCCTCCATCTTTTCGGTGGTCTTCCCGGTAGGCGTCGTCCAGAGGGGATTTCATTCGCTGCTGTATGCACGAGTCTGTCACTGTCCATTCTGGCTACGTGATCCCGCCAGAATCTCCTTCTGGATCTACTCCATCGTGCTATGTTCTCTATTTTGCAAGTCATCATAAATCACTTTTCAAAAGCCTCATAGAGCCTCTTAGCCTTATGTGCAATTGTATCATTTATTTATTTACTTTTTTACGCTCATTACTGGCTTTTACATAAAAAAATATTACATAAAATCAAAAAGTATATACATTAAACAATATCGGAAATAAGCAGTAAAATATAAAATATATGAATATAAAGTACATGTCTTTGCCTGTCTCAACACAGAGCTCTCTAGTGATACAGGTATAGTATAATTTAACTCAAACAAATGTAAAAGTAAAGAAATGAAATAAATAAATAATAAATAAATAAATAAATGTATAAAAAGCAATAAAGGTATAAGCAGTGAAAGTATTAGGTATAAGCATTAAAATATGAGTATAAAAATAAAAATAAAAGATATAAATTTAAAACATATGAGTGTAAAAATAAAAAATAAAAATAAAAAATATAAAATACGGAGCAGTAATGTGTATAAAATATATATATATATATATATATAGATATATAGGTATATTATATATATATATTATATATTTATATATATATATATTACAATTTTATATACATGTTAACAGCAGTTAGTAATGAAATAATATTGTCTCTTTAAGTATAAACTTTGTTTTCACTAGACTGTCATTGAAAACGTCAACCATATAACCGAATTCATTACCAGTCTTTAACTTACTTACTTACTTACTTACCATCACGCCGTTTCCCCGCGGGGGTAGGCAGAGAGGATAGAGCGCCATACTCCATACTTTCGCTTCGTCTACATTCATATATCTTCGCATGTAAGCTCGACGGTTGTTCAGGCTTCTAACCAGTCTTTAATATTCTGCTAAATACAGCATTTGACTGATAATTAGTACTGGAATTCTGGCGATGAAAAGTTACAGCTTGTCGAGTTCTATGTAAGGACGGGATATTACAATTGATACTCGCTACAAGGCCAGGGCTATCCAACACCATGCTGATAGTTTTGATATTTATTCTGGTACATGCTTGTAATGTTGCGTATCAGCGTTTACCCACATCATCTGCAACGTTGAGAATTTGAGTAGCTCCCAGGGAAGATAAATGATCCGTAATTTCATTAGTTACTGTCAGGAGTGCGTTATAGCCAACACAAGACCCTTCAGCGTAATTTATGAGGCTGGAGAGGATATCTGAGATGAAGTCGGGGGTGGCGGGCGGCCGACACAATGACCAATTGTCCGATAAATAAAGGGACATTTTTTACTCTCTCGGTAGACATTATTTTTCTTTGCGAAACTATCGCCTTTCAAAAATTATATTTAAAAAAACTAACCCATAAAAACCATGTTTTTATTATCCTCCCTTTCTTTGTAAAACATAACAACAATTAAAGACGAATTAAAACATGTAACATAACACTTAACTTACAGTAATTTAATATATTTCTAAAATGTCAGATGTTTTGAGCTTTGATAAGACACTTCATGCTTTGTGGAGTGAAGTACCTATTATGTATACCGACGGAGTAATTCAAATTTAGAAAATATTCCGCGACGTTATCGGGCCGCCGTTGCTAGTAATCAAACTTTTGTAATGATTCTAATTTGAAAAAACTATTAAAAGTTTGAAAAATCCAAAATTGTACTATAATTATTATTTTTTTTAACGAAAATTTGATAAATCTTCTTGATCGTTGCCACGAGTTTGCTTGCAAAGATTCAGCTCGATTGGATCACGGGAAAAGGGTCAAAAATCGATCCAAAGTTTTTTCGACGGCAAGCCGGCAAGCAAGCAAGCAGACGCCACGAGTTAATATAAAGGGAGTAAAAACGCTTACGTGTATGGTGGTACCCTTGCCGAAAAAATATGTTCACAAATCTTTATTAATGACTTGTTGTTGTTGTTAATTTTTTCCATATTTTTGATGTTTTAAGCGTTAATTTTAGTAATTTAAATAAAATTTCTTTGATCATAAATATTTGCCAATCAATATGGTTTATATATATTCAGTTAGTTTTGTGAATTTAATAATTATTTTTCAAATAAAATAAAATATCTGTATAATGTCTCGGTGTATGTGTGCGCGGGCTAAGAGGGACTTACGAAACGACGGGCGGCCACTTGAAACTTGCTCGAGAAGACAGACGGTCGCGGGATAAATCAAAGTAATGGATGTTGTTGTATTTTGTCCGTAACAAATGTGTGAATATAACGCCGGAGCACTCTTGAGAATCCCTGCTCCTTACGCCTAAAGGAAGAAACATCATACTAAGTGTTTACACCTGCCTGGAAGAATAAAATTCAGGTAGAAATTGAGTGATTGATTCGTTTAATTTTTTTTATTGTCACTTATTTGGGTATACATTTGACTATTATTTTATTAAAAGATTTTTGAAAAAAAAAACAAAATGGCCGCGTTATATTTTCGTAAAATATCTACAATATAGCGATGTGGAAAAACCATTTTTTCAAACCTAGTTTCCGCACTTGCCGACTTAATAAATTATGGCAAGCCTCGACGCTAGTTTTCTGTTGTTCTTCAATAAGTTCACACGGTAGCCATTTTGTGAGTTTGTTTATTTTCCCAATTTGACGCAAAATAATCAATATCATTTTTCCACTTATTTAGAAGTTTGCTGCTAATACGTGGTTTGAGATAATTCGCTTCGCGTATTTTTCTATATTATGTACCTATGCCATGACCTAATATTTTCCCGGAAAATTAGCAAATTGAAAATCATCTAACACACCAATTAACTAACCATTTCCCCAAAGGGATAGGTAGAGAGAATAGAATGCCATATTATTCTATATTGACTCACCACTTTTGCTTCGGCTACATTCAGACATCTTCTCATGCAAGTTCTACGGTTGCCATCCTCCTATATTTGTAGTATTCAAACATGCCAGGTCTTTTGCGGACGCCGTCTATTCCTGTTGCCTTCAACACTTGCTCCATATATTTTCTTAACCATCCTTTTATTGCATTCAGATTAAACCATATTCGCACACTCCTTTCTCTATTCTGACTAAAGCCAGCATTATATTCACTTCTAATTTGTTCATTCCTCACTCTATCGACCAAAGGTTTTCCACACGTTTCTACCGCATTCAGTCTACTTTCATTCCTTTTTTGCCAATTCCAGGAATCACTTCCATACAATATGACAATGGGCCCAATATTGAGCTCAGCAGAGGTTCGATTATATATATATATATATAGATATATATATATATAGATATATGAATATATCGTATATATATATATCTATATATATATATATATAGATATATAATATATATATAATATATATAATATATCTATATTAAGAAATATATTATAACTTTACTTTCTGACTAACCCCATGGAAGCAAATAGCTGTTTGCATATTTTATGCAAAATGCGGTCAAATACCGTTTACTGGCAGCGCTGGGTACACCAGACGGTATCTGCTAACAAATGGAAGGTATTTGGCACCGAAACGTAATTAAAACCTGAAAAGTGGCCCTAAACGACCGTAATAAAGATCATTATTGTGCGTCAAACTAGCGATAAATGTTACACCGCTCTGTAACTTTAATATAAATGAATTTGTAATATGTTTTTGTTAAGTATTATGCGTCAGACGATAACAGGATTTATCGAAATGAAATGATAATATTATTATATATTTCCCGGAAAATAAACCGCTATCTCGGAGTTACCAGAATGCGGTGGCAGGGTGTTTATTATTACAGAGAAATCACAGAAGACTTCGATATTATAGACAAATAGACGACCCCGACGTTGGTCGATAAAGTTTATATTTAGGTTTAAAAAGGAGTTTAAATGAGATGAATTCGATTAATGTATATTATGGATGTCTCACAGAGACGAAACTGTATTTATTTTTATTATGGGAAAGTAGGTATAGAAGTCATTTATGGTGTATATCGGACTTACGACCGATCTTTGGTAGGCTTGAGTGATCACTTTACACATATGTAACGTTCGCCATTTCCACCATGAGTTGTATATATATTTTGAATTGCATGTCATACATCATATATGTGTTGTAACAACCTATTATACCGGCCTGTGACAGCCATTTTCATTCCCCCTAAATCCCCACAGATGTCGCTAATTATTTTTGATATCGTTAATTATTTTTGATATCGTTAATTATTTTTGATATCGTTAGGTAATGACGCTTGATGAGACTTCCAGAATTGATTTTTTACGGAATTTAGAAAGCAATATACTTTTTCTGAAATTTCTCTTCAACAAGAAATCTATCAATACCGTTCTGAAAGATTTGAACAAACTCAAAAATAATCCGAGATGAATTCGTTTTGCACAGCCTTTAAAAATTTACTATGCTCTATTAATTTTATTATGCTTTCAAAATTTTGGCTCGAGTTAGGGGAAGGGTTCGGAGGAGTGGATTAGGGTACAATATTTTTGTCAGGATCCTAGAGTGTAAATGTATAAATTAACGTAATGTAATAAAATATAAAGGAATTCAATGTAATAGAGGAATGGGTGAAATTTGCGGGGGAAAGAAAGTAGGGTACCTACGTTTTATTCAGGGTCCTAAAAAGTAATTGCGCAAAACTAGGAACGGATGGCTTCCGGTAATATACAACATTTATATTGAAATGGGGTGGGATTATCTTTTGGAAAAATGGATTTTGCCTATGTTTTTATCGGATTTTTTGGTAAATTGTCACGGGTTTGTGGCAGTGGAAATATTTAAAAAAAGCGTTAATTAATAATTATAATAATGAAGTAATTTTTGTCATGTATTTATACTGGCCGTGCATCAAATTTAAAATTTAAATTTTAAATTTGCATGTTAAACCCCGTATAAGAATCCTGGAGTTCCTTAGAATAAGCCAGTACACTAATAATGTTGGTTACTTTTCTCCCATCACAAGGTTGTGTCGCATATATAATTTGTATTGTGCTGACCCTAACATTGATGCTGATATTCTTGCAGATACCTTATCTTCGTTCAAAAACTCACTCATACACAACATCCATTTTCTAAACGATAACCTGAACCTATAGATCCATTAAATCAATCATTCATTAAATCGCACTACATTCAAACACAAAAATAATTGTAAAAATACATGTTACTAGAGCGTGCCGAAGTCACTTGTAATTGGGATAATGGGCATAGTCTTCACTATAATGTTTATTATCAGAGTATCATGTACCTACTATCCTGTTAGTGTCTCTAATAAATAAAATAAATAAAAAATAAAACACTATCTACTCCTTACGCCCCGGTTTCTCCCTACTTCTTCACTGGCTGATTATATTTTTCACTACTTGGCACTGTCGCTGATTTCACTTCTATGGTCTCGCTTTGTTTGTCAAAACAAATACTGCGAACCGACGTTTCACCCGCGAAAATAAACTGTCAATTCACGAATGTTCTGGCTTATGTAATGAGCTACTAGTATTTTTCAGACCTTTCTAATTCTTAAAAATACACCGAAAAACTCCCAGAGTACTACATAAACGTCGATTGTACGTAATTCTCTGTTTCTCTGATTCGTGACACTGTTTTTTAATCTTTTTTATTTTTTGTTTATTCTTGAAGTAGGTTATTTCTTATTTTATTTTATTCGGTCACCCAAAAGGGAGACATAATTGCTTGGTAGGAGAAAATACAGAAAAAATAGTTAAATGTCTCCCACAATTAAAGGATGACACAGATAAAACATAATTACAGGAAAGTCAATTCGATATGAATGACAGATAAAAACAATTTTACAGATTCATTTAACGGATTGTTCCTAATTTAATTTTAAGATAAACATAAAAGGGTTCGTAATGTGTATAATGCACATGGTCAGGGAAAGGGATGAATTTCTAGAATCTACCTCACCTTATGACGATTATCATATTTAGTATTAAAAATATCTATTGAATTCAAGAGGTAATTATAATCCAAGCATATGCGTGGGATTGGAAAGGATTCTCTATTACTGGTATGATAAGTTGGAAGGGAAAAGAGGTACTTCTGTCTGGTAGGTCGGTGTGGGACGTGGAAAAATAGTAATTTAGATTCTGTTTATGTTGAATTTACATGTGGGTACAATATTGTCGAACAAAATTCAAGGTGATACAAATACTATTTATTAATGAAAACTAATTAAATACAACAATATAATTAACATAAATTTTAATAAAATACATCAGATATTTCTTTAAGTTTTTCTAAAAAGTTATATTTGTTTCATCACCAATGTTCTCCTACCATACAACTTTCCTTTCGTTACATTCCACTGTGCAAAATTGAATTTTGCGATTGAGTTTTCTTTAGCTACAACTTTTTAGTCAGCTTTAACAATAAAATTTATTAATCATGTTCTGTTTTTATTTTCACACCTTCGCATTTATCATTATCAGTTATACATATATACGATTCGAACACAACAATAATAATGTCATGATAGACTTTCAGATGAAATATTTCCATTATGGGGTAAGCTATTTAAGGTTGTAGTGATGTCAAGATTGTGAATGTATTTTATGCACCAATAAGCACGTTAATTTGTAAGGTTCTCGGAGCTGTCAACCGTCTTGATTCTATTACCTCCCACCCCCCAGCCTTAAGCCTTAATCCTGTCCAACCTCAAATCTGGTCTGGTACAATAAAAGTTACTCGATCCTTCTTTTTTAAAGTTTCCATTAAAACTTTGCTGACCGTTGTCTATCGATATTTATATAAATCGGCGTCTCAAGATATTTTACTACACGAAAAAATCCTCTTTGATTAAAAAATAATTTAGATACCTATAGTTAGATGTATCACAGGCCCGAATTCGGAATCAATACTTAGATAACTTAAGGGTTAAGTTACGTCTTAAAAGTGTTATTTTTAGTGAAAATATGGTGGACCCTGCAATGGGACTCGAAACGTAGGCCAGAGAGGTCAGATATACACGGCAAAATATCCCTGAATACTACGCACCGAAGGAACAAACTGCTCACGACATGCCCTTTTGCTAATTGTGTTTGTAGTTCGCTCAAATTGTGAAATGACTTCATTCAACTTTCTACCCTTTTTAAAAATGGTTCAGCATAACAAGTTATATCTTTATGGCGCAGCTGAGAGAGTTCCTTGTCGGAAAAAAAGTCTTGATGAGATAATTAAAAGGATCTATCTACACATCGGATTTTTTCAGAGCGATTGGAGAAAAAAAGAGTATGATGGCAATCATGTGGTGAGGCAGATACTGGAAACTTGTCACCCTTCCTGATTATGTCCATTATATACATTACACGCATTACTAAATATTACTATTTGCTTTCAGTTTTCTTCCCTATAATCATTGAGTTTTATCTATGTTAAATGAAATTTGATATTATTATTTTCGACAATAAAAAGATCCCAATTAGCTTAAAAAGAAAAGCATGTGAATCGTGCATACTGCAAGTGTTAACGTATAGAGTAGAGACGATGGCCCTTACAAAGAAAAATGTAGACAATCTCAAATGCACAGAACGATCCATACTTGGCGTAGGCCTAAGAGACTGAATTAGAAATGATGAAATTAGACGCAGAACTAAGTAGTGGAAATCATTGATCGTGTAGTGAAGCTAAAGTGGCAACGGGTAGGATATGTTGTAAGGCAAGATGTTACAAGATGGACTCTCAGAGTCCTGAAATGGAGACCTTGGGAAAATAAAAAAGGCGTCGGAAGACCTCAAAAGAGATGGGCCGACGATATAGATGTTATTATTTAATTATCATTGTATTATCTGTGTCATCTTGTAATTATAGGAGACATATAATTTTTTTTCTTACCATGTATTTGCGTTCTGCATGCGTTCCTGTTGATTGACCAAAAAAAAATCAATAAATACAATATTGGAAGCGAGCAGTCTCGACTTCAGCTGAGGCTATAGTATAATGGGAGCATCACGGATCTTTGGAGAAAAGGATCTAGTGAAGGCATCGGTAATCTTCAAAGAAGGGTCGTCGAGGAGTCTGCAGATCAAGCAAACTGCACAGGAAACAGCGGACCTGGAGAAACAGCAGGGCTTCTCACGAAGGTGGGATATAGACGGGTCGGCAAGAGTAGGACGGGACTGGACATGAACAAAGGAAGGAGAGTCAGCCAAGAGCAGATAGAAAAGCATCTCCGAATAGATAGCAGCTCGTAGGGAGACTGAGTAATACCGAGAAATACATCCGTGGTATCATCTGAGAAGTCGTCCCAAAACCGAGCATACAGAAGTAATAGAGTCAAAGCAAATATGTGTATGGTTTTCCATGCGTACCTGCCTATTCTAATTTATTTACCCTATTAAATAATTGTACTAAGAAAAATGTAAATTTAATGTCAAATTCAACAAAAAAACGTCGAATAATTAGCTGTTTTATTCACTGATAAAGTATTTCCTTTTCTCTGTCTATTTTTATTCACTGTCACATATTTCTGCAGACTTTGATTTCGTCTCTCTACCGGGATTTAGGACGGCCTGTTGTGATGCCAGACGTAAGTCTTTCCATGCCTCTTCGTGTCATTCTTTTTGGACTTCTCTTTTATGTTGTCCTTGCTTCGCTGCCATATATGTGAACACTGGTATTGTGCATTTGTTGAACACTCCCCATTTTGGACACAGTGGAAGATTGCACTATCCCATCTTTATAAATTGTGAATTTCGAAGGATGATTTTTTACATTTGTTAATATATTTTTATTTATTTATTTATTCTTGAAATAGGTAATATAATAACATTTATATTTCCTATTATATACATTGTAAACATCAGTATATCAAATTTCTAATCAAAAGTACGTATCACAAACTTACTTAGTTTTTTCTTAAAAATTTTGATATTTTTTTCGTCTCTAATATCCTCTGGCAGACTCGCATACAACTTCATCCCACTGTACATCACAGAAGTTTGCGATCTTTTTTTCTTTCTGAATGGCAATCTTATTTCATATTTTTTCTTGTACAATGGTCATGTTCATTATGGTTTTCTCTTATTTTTCTTACTAATTCAAATGTATTGTTGTGTCCATGAACAATTTTGCATATAAATAGAAGTACATTTAATTTAATTATTTGTCTAAATGTCATTATTTGTAGACATCGATTTCTTTTTAGTATAATTCTTAACGCTTTATTTTGGAGTAACGTTAATTTTTTCAGTTCTTCTTCATTAGCCAGAAATAGTACACTGCTGCAGTAGTTGATGTGGGGGACTATTTTTACGTTATATATATTTTTGCACGAATCTGTTTTAATATATCTTCTGATTCTTCCCAAGAGTGAGATTCGTTTTGCTATTTTTTTTGTTACATAATTAGTGTTCAATGAAAAGTTTAATTTATTATCTATAATATTTAGCTAATCTCGTCTCGTTAAGTCTCGTTTTAATGACATAATCCCACACATATCCCCAATATACTGGATTGGCAATTAACCGATGCTAATAATTACGCTGTGATGTGTTATTTTAAAATAAAATTATCTAGCGCGGTTTATTGGTGTGTGATCCGTAAATATGATTTGTAAACTGAGCCTAATTATGTATGCATGCACTGCATTGCAACAGCAGAATGTAAATAAAATATGCATTTCATATGTAATTAATTGATTAAGTATTTTGCTGTGAAAATAAATTATTATAATGGCATGGTTATGATTATTAGTATGATGAAATCGTTACTCTGCGTTTTTTATTAATGTTCTCTGACATCTAAATTTCGAAATTTTTTTACTGCTACTTGCTGGTAATAAATACCGTGCTGAAATACCTAGTCCTGCCATAAATACTGTTACACAACTGAGACTGATAAATGATTTTTTTTTTACCAGTCTAGAAGCTGAATCACAAAAAAATTTAATACACAAATAAAAGAATATCGCCGTTGCTTAAAAAACAACAACTTCTCCGAATTTGCCAATCATATAATTAATACTAATCATTCGTTCGATAGTCACAAATTGAAACCACTCGCTTTCTCGTAGAGGATGGATAATGAATAGTTTGGAAACCATAGAAGTCCTAAAAAATTGGAATTATAAAAACACACTTATAAATAATATCACATTTTAGTCGACTTTGTCGACTTTCATTGGCCAATCCTAGAGGTTTTTGCCAAAAAATACACCTCCCCAATTAGATTGATAAATTTTGTATCTAAGTTAGTTATTAACTATATCTGATGATGAGAGGGACTGCACCTCTCGAAACTATAGTAGTAATTAATAACTCATATTAATTGTGTGTGTATGATAAAGTTAAAATGAAACATATTTTTAATTTCTTATTAATATTTTAAATGTTAATTGTTTTGTTTTCTTTGTGGTCAGACATTCTAACCAAATGTTATTTATTTTAGTATGTATCCACTAAAAATTACTTTTTGTCTACCAGTTTCGAGACGTAACCCGTCTCTTTCTATATATACACACAATTTAAAATTGTAATTAATGTTGTTTATACAAAATTTGCAGGATTTTTGAAATGAATAAAAAACTCATTTTTAATTTATAATATTTCGGTGCACGTTCTACAGAGTACATCGATTGTCGATGAAACTATTGGAATGAAAAAAAGAGGCTTTTGCGTTATGTGACAATGGCATAAAGCCTTCGTTATTAGTGCCAGGACAGCGAGCACAACCTTAAAAGGCGGATTCATTTTCCGAAACTTTCTTTTCATCCTCTTTCGAGTTCAACGATTCCGTTTTATAATTTTTTTATAGGTAAACGTGGTGGATACAAGATCCCAGGGTATGGATTTAATGTTTTCTTTGCTATTAAGATATTTCATGTGTGTTATTTTATCGAAACGTAAAACAGTTTAGAAAATTTTATATAATAATAACATCATAAAAACCCAATCTCTGTAATGCTTCATTGGATAAAATCAAAATCTAATGTATAATTATTTAACTTATTTAAAATTATTTAACAAAAGTAGAAAAAATAAGGAATCTTTATTATTATTAAATGAAATAATTAAAAATCTTTTCTTTTCATTTCTTACAGTTGCTCAAAATCTTCGAAACAAAAGTAATCGAGATAATGAAAATTTATCGAATAATATCTTTTTAAATTTAGTTTTTATAATTATTAAAATAAAACGCAAATTACTTTGTTTTCACCACTATATTAGATTAAAAAATCTACATGTTTCGAGAACAATGTTCTCTTCCTCAGGATTATTGTAATATTGTGTATTGTATCTTCCTGAGGAAGAGAACATTGTTCTTGAAACATGTAGATTTTTTAATCTAATAAAGTGGTGAAAACAAAGTGATATGTGTTTTATTTTAATAATAATGTCACCACAAAGTTCAAGCCTTCATACAGAAGAAGAAAAAATATTCCTCAAACAGTTTGATAATTACATGGTAATAGGAAATTTCCTTGATTTAAGTCCTGGTACGTGTGCCTGTCACGTGACGCTTCACCTTGAGAAAATTTGCTCCCAATGCCTTATACAACAACATGCCATATCATCATGTCTTAACTAACTAACTAACCATCACGCTATTTCTCCTCAGGGGTAGGCAGAGAGGACAGAATGCCATATTCTTCTATCGTGACACACCACTTTTGCTTCCGCTACATTCATACATCTTCTCTTACATGTTCTACAGTTGTTGAGGCTTTATCAGGGCCATCCTCCAATACGTGAAGTATCTGATCATACCAGGTCATTCGCGGACGCCCTGTATTCCTTTTGCCTTCAGAACTTACCCCATCCTTTCCTCATTCATTCGTTCTATATGACCAAACCATTACAACACTCCTTTCTTTATATCTTAATCATAAGGTAGATCATGTCTTAGGAAAGATAAAATACTAGTTGATTAATATTTAGGATACGTATATTTATTTAGTCTCATTAAAGACTACAATGTCGTATTAGAAATCTAAAAAACGTATTAATTCTTGCGGTATCCATTAAAATGTATTTAATTCTATAACTAGTATTTAAAACGCATCGAAGGATGTTGTCAAGGGATAATTTTTTTCTCTATTGGAAATTGTTCCAAATTAATTAAACACCACAAACATTTTTTAATAATCAACGAAATGCAAAGTAGAAAAAAATACCATAGCGTTTTATTTTTGAAAAAAACATCGCTACAAGTAGGAGAATGTTTCTAAAAAAATAAGCCTAAAATCAAATTTCTATCGAATTAAACAGCGGCATACTGATTTACTGATTTAAATTTTTTGGACAAAATAAATAATTTTTTTTTAGTAGGTATTTTGAAAAATATAAGACTTTAGAGTAAAACGATCACATTTCAAAGAATATTCATACTTCCCTTCTGTCTTATCCTTTCGACGGTTGTCGGATATAATAAAGATTATCATTATATCCTTTACTGTGGTTCGGAAAAGTTCTCCAGTAAACTGAACATAAAAATTATGCGGAAAATCTAGAAGCACTAATTTCATACATTTATGAACGCAGAAGTCTCAAATTAAACATATGTATAAATATATTTTCAAGCAAGTTTCCACATTAAAAATATGTAAATAAAAAAAACATTACAGAAAATCAGGAATATTTCAAACTTATGAGAAATGGAAACCAATTCATAATGCCTAAATGTAAAACGACCCAAATGCGGCATCACTATATTTATAAAGCCATTAATTACTATACTAAGTTACCTATCGAGATACGATGCGTCAGTAACCTCTCAGAGAAAATCAAAAAAATTAAAATTTTCCTAAATTCAAACTTAAATTCATAAATCATTTAAACCTATAGCTTTTTATAAAATAACTCCTATACTTTCATTATCAATTCACCTTTTTTGCTGTATTAATAAATCACTTGTACACAATATGTACCTATATATTATAACAAGGAATAAGAACTGTGGCTCCCTCATCAGACTCAAGAGCTTCTCTTCACTGATGAGGTCTACATGACTACCAAGTATTTAAAAAAAAAGTTTAATCTGATATGTTCTATATAAGAACTGTATTTTTACCATAAATTAAATAAATTTAATATATATATATATATATAAAATGGATAATATAATTTTTCCACAAGTGTTATATTTTATTTATAAATGTGGCGCTGCAACCAGGATACAAAATATCGAGAGAATCTGGAAAACTATTAACAGGTCGATAAATAAATTTAAAAAAATCTGGAAAGATGGGGGAATAGAGCAGGATTCATAGGGTGATGTGGTACCATACAGGCTGCGAAACATTTTCTAGTGAGCTCGCCGTCACCAATCTAGCGCACCCTTACGAATGCTTGTCATCAGTGGAAGGGTTTTAACCGACAAAGGGAGGGCGCTTTTGAACTACTGTAGTGTGACCGACATTACATATTTTTTATGTATTAGGTTGATGCATAATCATCCATAGCTTTTTTAAAAATTATATCGTAATTTATTTTTTATTTCTTTAAAAATAGTGATACAATATTTTTACTATTTAAGTTAAAAGCCTGTGCTATGAAAATTGCCCTAACTTGCTGGTGCCCTGGAATGGGGAACGAACCACCGACCATCAGATCACTCGAGCTTCATGACTGATACGCTAATAATAATAATGTTTTGAGTAGGTTTTCATTACAAAAATGAAAACAAACTCGAAATATTTTAATTAAGGATTATAGAAGTCTCACAGATAATTTATATATGAAAAAATTGGACGGAAGTATCTTATACGATGGCTCAGGGCTTAAAACCTATATGAGATGGCTTAACTGATCACTCTACACAATGCACCGTTCACCAATTCCATCGTGAGAACATACACAAATTATCATTTTTTTTAAGTTCTATATATATGTTCGAATCAAGAATCATTCCTATGGTCTCCGCTAGAGACATCTATTGATTTTTTTCTCATTAACAAATTAGTGTACATAGCTAATTAATCATCTCTCTGGGGACAAAATTCAATAGCTGTGTTTTTAGATTACTTTCATATAAAAATATTGTTTCAAAATATTTTATTTATAATTATCATTCGGGGGCGTGGCCTCCACTGATGTCAATTCCGCGGTCGAAGAATATTTGGCGTTTGGACATTGATTTTCTATCGGTGGAACTTCTTCCTGTGGAAGCTTCAAACTTTTCTTGATTTGTCGTCTTAGTTGGTAACTTTCGGGGTGTAATCGCCATCAACGTAAATTACTGTTTATGATAGCCACTGAATATCCAGTAGCATCTTTTATCTGGTCGATGGTCCTTCGAGTCGGATATCTTTCCTTTCCTCCCTAGTTTTTCATCTTTCACTGAGCACACTAGTTTCTCCGGTTTATTTTTCATCCTATGGATGATATATCAAAAAAATTAAGCTGATCGCGGAAAATCTATCACGGATTCCAACTTGCATCAAAATTGAGGCATTAGTTTTGCGTTAAATAAATCTGTCAATTCTTGGAATATTTCCTAAACATAAATAAGAATTATAGCGTTGCATTTCTGTCACATGTAACCTACCACTCCTGCATAGTACATATATGTTCATTTAGTTTTCCCCGCCCCATATAAAATATATGTACATGGAATATATGCCAGTTTCATTGCCAAGAAGAATCAAATATTCAATAATTTTTTTAATTTTACATGTCCACTATAAATTTATAACTTAAGTAGAAATAGTTGTTGAAAAATAAAGGAGATAGCTTTTTAGGTAATCTTGCAGTTTTTTATTAATTTTTACGCATCTTATTATTACACTAGGTATTTATAATACCTGTTCTGTAATAAGTTACTTTAATATGAATTGAATAGGTTAGTTAAATAGCAAGAATATAAATGTCACATCATTCTTATTATTTTCAAACTAAGTTGTTTAGCTTTTTATAGCATATGTATTTACATATGCTATAAAAAGTAGGATCTTCATATATATATATATATATATATAATACAATATATAGAATTTTTTAATATCTTCAAATGGTATTTGAAACAATTTAACAAACAATACTTTTTTTATATGCTATATTTAACTTTCCTTGTCTGTGGTGGAATATTGTAATTGTTTTTTCACCAATTTCCCGACTAGCCAAAGCTCTGAAACTTTTAAAATTTAAGTAAAGCGCATGCCTATATATTACTGAATCATTTTCGATTAAAAATGATAATCACGTCATTCACAAGCAAGAGCCGCAGAAACAGCTGAAAAACATGCTATTTAAATACTTTAAAAGAACGTGTTTAATATTTATACTGCAAGGTTGATGTTAAAAAATCTATTACGTATGTATCGAAAGAAAATAATATAAAAGTATGTCATCATTTTTTTTTTGATTTTATTGTCTCAATAAATTTTCTTTTACCTCTCTTAGATGTTTTCTTCCTCGTGTGTGTATTTTTTAATTTATAATGATTTTGCGTATTAAACCGGAAAACTTCCTATTAAATTTTACGCGCTTTTTAAATGCGCAAGTTTCGGAATTTTACCAGGGAACACACGTTCCATCTAAACATAAATAAAAAAATAATTTACCAGTTAGTCCATCGCTGCAGCGAGAACTGGTTTACTCAACACTGTCGCACCAGAAGAGATTCAGGCCACTCAACATCCGATTCGATGTCATGTAAATTACACAAAAACGCACCAGACAACGTATCACATCAAATAATCATTTTCAAAGTGCGCAAAGCGCGTTAGAAAATATTACATCGGCAACGTGTTGATCGTCAGTCACTCTTCGGGGAGCACCCGCGCGCTGGAAAAAGCGCAACAACGCGTTCTCGCCGCGGCCGGAGACGTAAACAAACTCCCGGCGCACAATACGACGCTGCCGAGAGTAATCCGCGAAATGGTCAGCCTCCCGGCGCGGCCCGTCTGGGCGAGAGCGAGGGAGAGGAGCGAAGTCTGAGAGAAATCCCCGGACGGAGAGCGTACCGATCCGCGACGGATCACGCGCGACAGATCACCCGCGACGGATCACGCGGACGCATCGGACGCGGAACGAGACAATGGACCTGTGGCGCTCCCGGCTGGCGTGCAGGACGGGTGACGAAAGCCGCGCATTAAATAAGGCAGCGCCGCGCCGAGCCCGACCTCTGTCGAGATGAATATTCGGCTCGTAAATGGTTCGGTCGCTCTGGGGCGGGCGCGCGTGCGGGGGGGGGGGGTGGAAGGGGCGGGAGGAGGGGCGGGGGGCGCCTCCCCCCCGCTGGCGGGGGCTGGCAGCGCTGGCCCGGCTTTTCTCGCGGCTTTCAATCAAAATATCAGCTCTAGCGTGGTTTTTTTGGGTCGCAATCCTCTCTGTCACCCGCCAGCCTCTCCATTTCTCGGTAGGAGCTACAGCGCACATCTCCGATAGTCTGGTCTACGTAGCTTAATCTAGGGCGGCCTCTACGATTGTTGCCTTCGACATTTCCCTCGACGATGCTTAAAAGCAGGCCCGGATGCCTTATATTATGGCCTATCCAAATTGCTCGCTGTTGGGCGATTCTGTTAAGGAGCCGCCTCTTTTCGCCCACCCTGTTCAACACCTCGTCGTTTCGGATATGTTCGGACCGATGGATCCTCGCCATGCGCCTGTAGCGCCACATTTCAAAGGCTGTTAGCCTCCCGGACATGCTCTGGCCGATGGTCCGTGTTTCGCTGCCATACATAAATAAATATGTAAACTCTTTCGCTTGTTTAATAGCGACGCCACTCGAAACAACTTTGTCGACACTTCTTCTCTTACAACAACCGTGCACTTTGTTTTGTCTTTGTTTATTTTCATATTCTATTTATCTGCCAAAACCTTTTCCATCTTTCTCAGAGCCTCGTTCAATTCTTGTTCCGACTCCGCAAGCGGTGCAATATTGTTGGCATATCTGATCATGTCAATTTTTTGTCCTTGGATTCCCAATCTTTCATTTCTTCTCTTACCTCGTCGATAGCCTGTTGCATGTAGCAATTGAAAAATGTGTGGTACATTAAAACTTTTCTCGAATGTGAATCGGGCAATCCTAAGGTTAAAATTTACATTTAAATTGCATCAGACACAATTAACAACGTACAATAACGCATCGACACGATGCTGGAAATATCCTCATCGATGGAATATGACGTGAGGTTCAGATCCTCGTGACCCGACCCCCTCGTCACCACCAGCTAGTACAGTCGGAGAAGAATGGGACAAAACTTACTTCTTGATTTCAATCTCAGGGTCTTCGCAGTGATGTGCACGTTGAACCCTCGAGGCGCACCATGTGCCTCTCACATCAACAAGTTACAATTTGCAACAGATTAATTAAGATGGGTTCACAGAAACAAAACATGTTGAGCAGTCAACATAAAAATTTATTCGAACTAGTACTAACAATTAGCTACGCCACAAAAGGCGACTGCGGGTAAATTCAAAGATATTACACAATTTGTTTTATTAATATTATTTTTTTCTAATTTAAAAATAAATTGACCGCTCCGCGACATCGTCGCTGACTGCCGCGCGATATAAGGGAGAAGGTAGTTTAAACCATATTTTTAAGACTACAGGTGGCGTTAGCGCAAATGTTGTGCATCGGGCAATCATAAGGTTAAAATTTACATTTAAATTGCATCAGACACAATTAACAAAGTACAATAACGCATCGACATGATGCTCGAAATGTCCTTATCGATGGATAATCATTGATGCTGCATATTACTTCCAAACCTCTGCGCTTCATAAAACTCTACGTTGTGTTAACTAATTAGTTAAAATGGTATAAACCACTACCAGATTTTAGGTCTACCGGTTTTGAGACGTACCTGTCTCTTGGTCAGGACCAATGCTACACTTCTATGTTCACAACACTATACACCACAACCATATATTGTCAACTTTTCACCAATATTTATCACATGCGTGTTAATCATGTCAAGGAGAAGTTTTTTTTTCAGAATTTATTTATTTATTTTTGATACATATTACATACATGCATAAGCCAAACTGCACAGCAGTTTTACAGTATGAACGCTAATTTTAACATGGTTTAATGAAAATGCAATTATTTGCGTAAAAACTTATTAAGTTTATTACTGAAATAATGTTATTTTCGGTAATAATAGACGTGTACTTACATTACAAAAGGTTATTTCAAAATTTGTCATCATGCGTACTGAACCCGGAATCCCTGGTATGATGATAATCGAGTCAAAAAATATATATATAGAAATGCATGTCTTTACCAGTTATTTATAAGCACGCTCTCCATGGATCGTGAAAAATTAGAATTAAGTAACATAATGAGGAAAAATTAGATTGATATTTGCTAAGAAATAGAAGAAGATAAAATGTCCAAGCGAGTCATAGTTTTTTGAAAAAAGCATTTTAAGAAATACTGTATCAAATATTTTCTTTTGTAGCCGATCCTAAGTGATGAGATGGCCTCGGCTTCCCCCAGTTTCCCCCCCCTACCTTCCATCCCTCACCCCTCCGCGCCTTCATCAGGTGGTGCTGGGATATTTTGTATTTATCTAAACCCGATCCGGGCACCGTCAAGTAAGCCAAGAATCGCAGTCAAACCAGAGGCACCCAGTAACAAGATTGGGAATTTTTCTATTTTCCTATATAAATATATAAAGTGTCAGGAACACTTTTAATCGTCTGCGAGAGTAGATAAAATAATGTTTCGTTGCTTGCGTATAGATTTATGGTGGGTACCACATCTGAGCAAAATGATTATTCATTTGGAGTTTGGGAATCGTTGATAATTTGGAAGCTCGTATCACACGGGGTGGTGATTGTAAAATCAAACACAGTAAAATAACTCACAAAGTATGTACAGGGTGTACCAGAGCTAGCAGCAGAAACTTTGCAGGTGGATTCCTGCATATGTTACGAGTCTAAAATGTTGAAGCATCCATGGCTTAATATCAATAGTTATGGAGATATGCAATATAAAAATTTGCATTTTTTTTTTCAATTTTTCTTACTTATTTTTTACAAAAAGTTGAACAATCATTACAGTAACTTATATCGATTATGAAAAATTTATTAATACAAGTCGAATAAAATGATAAAAACCTTGCAAAAAATGAAAAAAGTTATTTTACGAAAATACTGGAAATTAATTAGTGATTTATTGATTAATTATTCAATGTACAAAGTCACTTAATACGAATTAAAATTAACTTTATTCTTTATGCACATTATGTCATTATTTATCATTCGTCTATGAACACTTTATTGAAAACTTGTATTTCGTTCACACTATCAGACACATTATTCGATGCTTCATCATTTCGCTCAATATCTGTCGCTTCGCAATTTCACGACTGGACACACCTGGCCGTCGTCTCGCGACTTTCTTCACACTGAAAGATTTGTCAAAACGAACTCTCCGCGCCGCGGCGTAGTTCCGCTGTTTATACCCAAATCACGTTGGTTTCGAATCTCCTAGATTATTCTATTCTTTTCTAGTGTTTAGGAGAAAGTTCTTAGGCATTTTTCGAATATTGTAAATTGCTATAGGCCGTTCTCAATTCTTTGAATGTATTGCGTCAAGGGATTCGGATAGCGCGCTATTCATTCTGCTTTCCATTTCGTTACAATATAATATATTTTGACTGAAGCACATTGACTGGAATCAGCGAAGATGAAATGGCAGAACATATCATTTAGATTGAAGAATGTATCTTGGTTCTGAATCTTGAAATGAAAAAAACAAATATAAAAAACTAAACCATAAAAATCATGTTTTTATTATGCTCCCTTTCTTTGTAAAATATAACAACAATTAATGACGAATTAAAACATATAACATAACACTAAACTTATTATATTTAATATATTTATAAAATGTCAGATGTTTTGAGCTTTGATATGACACTTCATGCTTTGAAGATTAAATTCTAAAAACATTTGTCAGTCAATTTAATCAAGATATTGATATATTTGTGAATTTTGCTTTGTCATCTGTGAACCAATTGTCAAAAATTTTCAAAATTCGTAGTGAGGTACCTATTACATATACCGACTGAGTAATTCAAATTTTAAATATTCCGTGACGTCGCAGGCTGCCATTGGTAGTAATAAAAAAATCAATTAAATTTTCTAAAAATCTAAAATTATACTATAATTATTTTTTTTAACGAAAATTTGACAGGTCTTCTTGATCTTCGCCACGAGTCTGCTTGCAAAGTTTCAGCTCGATTGGACAACGGGAAAAGGGTTAAAAATCGATCCAATTTTTTTCGTCAAGAAAACAAGCAAGCAGACGCCACGAGATAAAAGAAAGGAAGTAAAAATACTAATAGTAGACGTCGTTGACCAAATTGCTAGAAGACCATTAGAACAACGGCACTGGTTACTTTAAACAAGGTCTTAGACTAGAAAGAGTGGAGGAATATATTTCAAGCTTAGAAACAGATAAAAGAACCACGGCGCTCACCGACTAAGAGAAGGGGTTGGCCTGGCCGACAGGTCCTATTAAAGGGCCTATCATTATGGCTGATATCGAAATATCGTCTCTGCGTATTCTGTTGGACATGGGCCTCCTTCGTGGCCTACCACGATCCCCTGTTCTAGCTGTAGCTGTAGCATCTCCACCTCATCTCCACCATCTCATCTCCAACACAAGTCACCCGTTCTCTCAATGTCAACCGTCAACTCTATTGCCCTTCTGTAAATTCTTTTGCCCAGCCATGGATACCAGTGCAGGAGTCAATGTTAATTTGGCCAAGTATTGCATTTCAGTTTTGCAACAGTTTGCGCAATTTCGGGTATCTTTGTTATTCTTCTTGGCTGTTTGACATACTTTATGATCTCTCTGTTTATGTATGACATTATGAAGATACGAGTGACGATGTACAAATAGATTAAAAAAAAGACTGGACTATGTCTCTGGACGCACGGTGGAGGTCTACTTAAGACAGGAAAGTAGCGAGGACTGGCGGTCGGCCAGTTAATCTTTGATCCATCTTATAATATATACGCCGTCTCAGGCAATTGCGCAAATAATAATAATAATAATTGGATAACTTATATAGCGCCGTTTTCGCGAATACTCACCGCTAAAATAGTCGCTGACGAGTCATTAACTTTTATTAAATTAAAGGAAGTCCGCGTTTACAGTCTGTTAACCTGATTATTTCACCTGACAGAATAATATTGCCAAAGCGAAAAATACTACATGAACCCCATACTCGAATACATGACGCAATTGTTTTGTCGACTGCCAATTATTTCCAGCACGGAATTGGGTCATGTCACTACAACATGTAAAAATTATCGTTTTATGACTTTCTTCTAAAAGAATCTGTATTGAAAGAGGCGAAGCTTACAAGAAGGTATATAAGTAATTATATACAAGAAAGTAAGTCCATAACCACAGTCAAAGTAGAGTGAAATCCATTCCTTGACATTAATTTTATTTATACTATGTACTTACTGATTCTAAAAAATTTTAATATTTTTTCCACGGGTTTATAAATATGTTGTCATCATAAAAAAACGAACGAGCCTTACAGTAGTCGCATAATATGATACGTAACACTTAACATCTCACAATTAAAAATATCAATTGGGCAGCAACAGAAATAAACATCAAAGTTTAAAAAAGATAATATACCTATATATTTATTAATTAGTAAATACGCGATCATTGGTTAAATGAAATGGTGCGCGTCTTATTTCCTGTAACGCATTTTCGTCCTTTTTCACGAAATAACTGCCACAGATTGCAGGAAAGCGAGAGGAAAGTTGTTACACATCAAAAATACAGTCCAATGTGGGTGTTGATTTCACAGCAACCCTTGCTACTCCGTACCAACGTAATGTCGGAGAGCATGACATTGTTTTTTTTGACGTTTTATTTTCCCTAGCACCTGATAGTCACTGACATTCAAATATAAAATCTTCGTGGTGGTTCTGGTGAATTCTAAGTGTGTGTAAAATATGTGAGAATTTCTTACAACCCAAAAAATACGGGATATTTGTGACAACATTCAATTTACTTTTTGTATATCGGACTTGAATGATTGACGGGATTTTTCGTTTCTGAGGTTTATTTTTTATATTTGAATACGGAAATTTTTTGGGGCAAAGCTTTTAGATTTATCTCGCCGAGATGTCAGTATACATTTTCTATCGATTTATTCAATAAAATATATATATTTTATTTATTATTAATTTTCTGAAATATTTAGCACGAAGTGAAGCGTAGATTTAGCAAAAAAGGAAGTTAAGTAGGCAAAAGCGTAAAAAATCTATTAGGTTGGTAGGAAAATAATTGCGGTTTATGTATGTCAAGAAAGCAATTTTTTAGACACATTTTTTTAAATAAACTATAAGTTTAATTAATCATAAATTAAAAAAGTGCTTTATTTCCATTTTTTATAATCATCGAACAGACATTTTAGCACTGTACGGATTTTTTAATAAAAAAATATTTATTCATTGCTCTCGTATTTTCGGCCAGTGTGTAAAAGAGAGCAGAATATTGCACATCGCAGTTAAATCGAGCAAGAAAGAGCACGACAATACCACATATTTCATGGAGGACAGAGATGGCGGTTGCTTGGGTTTCGGTGAAAGCGAAAATAATATCGAAAGAGTACGGTAGAGTCGCGTAACACGTGTTAGACAACGAAGGAGTGCAGGCGACCTAGCGACCGCGTCGTTGAATTCAGTTAGTATGATACGTCGGCGGAAGCGCACGCAAATTCAATATGCCATGATTTTATGATAATTTACTAAAATAATGCAAATATGTATGTTTACCATACATAATAATATAAAGTGACATTTAAAAAGTCTTATCTGTATCATGTATATTTTATCACATATTAGAAACTATGCCGATTTTTAATCAGGTTACGCTGTATTACACCACCGTTCCCGAAGGTATTTTTTAGCACAGTCCTTTAAGAGTTTATTGACGATATTTTTGAAAATAAGAATTTACACTATTTTTAAGTATATCAAAAATATGGAAAAAACGGATTGTAAAACTAATCATAATCATTGCACAATAAGGTTTCCGAACGTATTTATTTATTTATTTCATCACATATATTATACAATTTGGGTTGTATTATGCCTGTCTCACTAGAAGAATCTGTTTTGAGACAGGCATAGTTATTATTTCGGTAAGATTCTTTTTATTATTTGATTTACGTGTTTGTAGAAAGGTTATTAAAAATTGGACCCCCAATGGATGTATAAATTGCCAATATCTTTTGTCATGTTCCATCTGTTCTCCATTGGGAGATATATAAGATACATTTTGTTTCAGCTTTCTTTTATATCTTTCTTATAGGGTACATCAGCTCTTTGTTCTAGAGTGCATACATAAATCTATCATCTTGAGTACAAAAAATACCGGGGGTTTTCAAAAGGACAAATAAAAAATAATCCAAGGATATTACAAATAGTTTCTTTCAGGAATGAATCCAGAGGAATTGAAGGAGAAGGATATATAAAACAACAAAAAAATAAGATCAATCCTGTTCGTTCAGTAAGCTAGCATTTTCCTCACGTCTTTTTACTATAATTAAGTAAGGTAGATGTTTTTGTAGATCTAAAGGTAATTTTCTCTCCTGAAGATCGAATAGATGGCTTTCGATCCTTGCCCCTTTTTATAACAAGCGCTTAGCTCTATTTTAAAATAAAACAATTATTTTTTAGGAGAATTTGAAAATGTTGGTTAATATTCAAAATAAGAATTTTATATCATTACAATTCAAAAAGCTTAAAAGAGTAATAATTATAAACATGTTTATAGAAATAACCCATCATTAACTATGGGAAATTAAAGATTTGAAACACCTTGATTTATTTAGGAAGCATGTGAAAATTCATTGTTTCGTAGACAAGTTTTAAGAACCTTATAATCACATAATGTGTAAATAAAAACAGTAATGTTATTTATCTCTGCCTATGTTTGTAAGACGCGTTTTGCCTTATGAAGCCATTATCAATCTAACTATTAAAAGGAACAGGTATATAATTCTAACTTCCCGTAGGTTTTTGTATTTTGGCATGATTCTAAGAAACAATTTCGTTCAAACGCTATTTATATGAAGAGGATAGCTGTACGCTATCATTAAAATTCAATTGTATAGCTACCATCCTCTTTCGTATATGTATTACTTTTCATTAAAATATCGTTAATGTTTGAACAAATTTGTTTCTTACAATCGTGCCAAAACATAAAAACTCACTTTATATACAAGTTCTTAAAAAACATTACGGCTGTTCCTTTTAATGGTTTTCTTACAAATATATTTTTTTTAATGTAAAATAGTTTGGTTTATATTGCCCATATAAGGCGAAACCCGTCAGGTAGAAACGACTTTTTCGCATTATTTAAATAGCAGATTTTCGATAAATTTCATATGTGGGGTATAAAAGCAATGGCAGCAATATACAAAAAAAAATGCAGTTATCGAGGATTATTATTTTGTAGTTTACTGAATTGGAGATTTTATAGGAAACACGACCTTTTTATTGACGGCAAACATGATTTTGGGATTTAGAATTCAGTACATTTTAAATAAGTAATCCTCTGTGACTGCATTAAGAATTTTTTTAAAGTTTTAACAAACTCAAAAGTATGCATAATGATTGTTATGTTTATCAGTGACCGAATAAAAAAAAATAAAATTCAAAATTATAATGACTAAATTTATTTATAGAAGAATTTTAATGTTAAATATTTAATTGTTCGAAGAATACTTTTTTAACTTCTGAAAGAAGGCTCGATTTTTGTGGTGATATTATTATTAAAATAAAACACAAATCACTTTGTTTCCACCACTTTATTAGATTACACAATCTACGTGTTTCGAGAACAATGTTGTCTTCTTCAGGATTGTTTGTGTACTAAAAATTGAAAAAGTTAAACCATGCAAGTGTGTTACGGTGAAGGGGATTTTGAGGGAAGGGGGGGGAGGGTCGAAGGTGTTAATTATTAGGAATGTCATCTGAAGGGGATGGAATCTTAAGTGGAAAAATATTCAATATATTTGTGCACAATTTTAGTCTGAGTATTTATTATATTTGAATTAATATTAACATTTTTCCTAATTTCAAGAACTTATAAATTATTTATTTGTGGGATCTTATAACTGATATGTAAAAATTTTAAACCCCTATTAATATTAAATGTATGGTCATTGAGACATCATGATTTATCTTTTTGTTTTCATGTGGGTATTCTAAATGCCTTAGTGCCAATTTTCAGTTTATTTTGAATACCTCCGAGTGCCTTGGTCCGTTTATTCAAGTGGAATTCAACAGGTGGACGTGAATTTTTCAAGGTTCCAGACGTGTAACTTACAAGATCCCATTTATGAAGAGTTTGGTTATTTATCGTACAAAAGCAAAAAAGTTTTAAAAACCTAAAAAAACGAAAATCAACAAATATTTGTATTTTCAGAGGCTTTTATGTTTAAAAAGCCACTTTATCAACGTGTAACATTCTTCTGTTGGAAGCCTGAACAACCGTCAAGCTTGCATGCGAAGATGTATGAATGTAGACGAAGCGAAAGTTGTATGTCAGGACAGAAGAGTATGGCGCTCTATCCTCTCTGCCTACCCCCACGGGGAAACGGCGTGATGGTAAGTTAGTTAGTTAACATTATCTATATATATCTATATATATATGTTAGTTCTTACTACTTTGGGGGTAACCCGCGTCAAATTCTGGTCGTCAGGACCAGTCGTCTGCCGACTTTTCGAACAGATCTCACTGTTCATCTTCAGGGTGCCTTGTCGATGAGCTGCTTCTCCAAAAAGCGTACAACCGTTTGGGTCCGGAGCTCACCGTCAAGTGAAAAATTCTGCGTCAGGTGTTTGTGGAGGAGTGGGTTTCTCCAGCGACGCCGTTAATGTGTTTTGTTCGGCTTCTAGTAATCCGTATATTTACTTTATTATCGTCATTATACAAAGTTGAGAAGGTTGGATTTTCTAATTGCTTCGGTGTTTTCATAGTGATTTTTGGTTTATTATTATTAATATTATTTGTATTAGAAATTTTATTATTATTATTAAGAATGTTACTCCATGCGGTCGGAAGTCGAATGCTATCGTCTCTGTTGTTCATTATATTATTATTTCTTTTATTTATTTCAATTGCCTCCTAGATAGATATAATAGATATAGAGATACATATATAATATATATATATATAATAGCTTATCTATCTATCTATATATAGATCTATATAGATATCTATATATATATATATTATCTATATACACATATATATATATACACATATATAATAATAATCAATTTATAAAACATAATAAATCTGTAAAATGCATATCGCTTTTATTTTACGCAGATCAAAAGTAAACCCATATTGAAACAAAATTCATAAAAAAAAACTAAAATGGCAATCCTCGTAGCCCAGTGGGCATGACGCTGGCTCTCACGTGGAGGTTTCCGGGTTCGATTCCCGGTGAGGTCACAATTAATGTAAGTGATTTACTCTAGCCTCGGTATTTTATAATGTGTTTCGCTTCTGTAATTGGGCCTCTTGGCCTGTTGAAGCGTAAAGATTGAAACAAAAAAAAATTCAGACGATGTGTGACCGTTGACCTTGAAACTTTCATTCTATATACTTGTGCTATAATTTTATATATATCTAAGTTCATAATATAATATTTTACTACATACCTTTTAATTTTATTAAAATATAGTGATTCTACCATTAAACATACATATGAATATGTATTGCATAAAAGAGCCTTATATTTGAAAAGTATATTATAAATGAACAGCTGATTCTATTTATAATTTTCCTAAACGTATAAAAATCTTCGATAGCCTGCCAAAGGAAATTCAAAACATGGAGAATATAAGGAGGTTTAAACTGAAGTGCAAAAATTATATTATAAAATTTTTTAAATGATTAGATGGAATGCAACATGTCCAAGTAAAATCATGTATTAGCCCACACAACATTATGTGTGGAACTAAATTATTAAGATAAATAAATAAATAAATAACAAGTATTATTAAATCACTTCATTAAGGATGAATTTTTTGCTACCAACCTCGCTGAGATACAGTCCTACCTTTACCTCCCCTGGTATAGGTCGTTCTCCTGATGACGTTGAATATGACTTCAACGAAACGTCGAGAATTGTCTCTCGGAAAAACATATAAAATATCCGTAACCATTTGCAGTTAAATATTGGTAGATATTGATTCACTAGGGTAAACTTACAATTGTTGCTAAGTGTTCCTATTACTTAAATGACTAAATCCATCTTTCTATTACTAAAATCTCAAAATTATCGTCATAAAGGTAAAAGAAGGAATTAATTAAGAGATTTCATCTTTGTCTTGAACATTTTCTCGATGTCTTCACCTACAAATCAGCTGATTTGTTCATGTCAAACTGCAAACTGTAGAATCCATTGTAAACAATTCAGAATAATATTTACAATTGAGTAGTTGACGCATTATCTCTATTTAAAAAAATAATTTGAATTTAACTAGATCTCCATTATAAAATAAATCGTTTTTTAATCGACAGCGTTTCGATACACCGCAATGTATACGTTACATCAATCAATAGAATCATTAATCTATTTCAGTTTTCACAAAAACATAACGAGCAATTAACTCCGTTAAAAATATACAGGGTGAACCGGAAAAAATATTCACAACATTGCAGAGAAACAAACCTTTTCACATGTTTAAGCTGTAAATGGGCAATTTCAACCATTTCTTTATTAATACTTTATTTTGGTATCTTTCGCAGCCTTTTTATGTTTATTACTAACTCTCCTACTTGTTTCAAATATTAGGTCCTTACATATGAAATTGGCGTTTAGTATTGGAGGAACATAAAGCCGATTTTTTTTTTTATAATATATTTATTTAATCAAAGTATGTACCATTGCTATCTATGCACTTTTGCCATATCATAGGTAGTTCATCGATCCCTTTACTAAAAAAACCATTCGGACGGGAATCAATAAAATCTTTGAAGGCGGTTTGGACTACCCCATCGGTGTTGAATTTTTTTGTTTGCAAGAAGTTATCCAAATTTCGAAAAAAATGGTAATCTGTTGGGGCAAGGTTCGGAGAGTACGGTGGATGTCTTAGACATTCCAATTGAAGCTCCTCTAATTTGGTAGCCGTCTGTTGTGCAGTGTGTGGTCTAGCGTTATCATGAAGCAGCAGTGGCCTAGAGCGAGTAACCAGCCTCGGTTGTTTAGCAGCTAGCTTTTCCATCATGGTTTGCAGTTGCTGACAATAGACATCTGCCGTAATCGTCTGGCCAGATTTAAGAAAGCTGTAGTGAACGACACCAGCACTAGTCCACCTCTCACAAACGCTCACAAGTAACTTTTTTGGAGTCAATTTTCGCTTGGGGCATGGTTTGGCTGGTTCGGCAGGGTTCAGCCATTGCGATGAGCGCTTCCGATTATCGTACAGGATCCACTTTTCATCACAGGTAATGATTCGATTTAAAATCCCTTCATTATTGGCCGGTTGAGTAATGCAACGCATCAGTGAACGCGCGTTTGTTGATTTGCTTCACTCAATTCATGAGGTACCTATCTATCAAGCTTTTTCACCTTACCAATTTGCTTCAAGTGGATTAAAACAGTTTTATCACTAACACCGCAGCCTGCAGCTAACTCGGATGTGGTTTGCGATGGATCCGCTTCCATAATAGCCTTCAATTCTTCATTATCAACTTTGGTCTCCGGCCGTCCACGGGGCTTATTCTGCAGGTCGAAATTTCCAGAACGAAAACGTTGGAACCAAAAACGCACTGTATTTTCTTTTGCGGCACCGTCGCCATACACATCATTAATCCTTCGAGCCGTTTCTGCAGCACTGGTGCCACGGTGGAACTCGTACTCGTAAATAACGCGATATTTCAAGTTTTTCATTTTGTAAACTGAGTGACGCAAAGAAAAAAACAATTGAGGAAAAAACAAATGAATTATAATTTTCAAAACACAAATACATGAGTAAATAGCTGTATAAATTTGGATTTGGAATTCCTAACCAAAGAGAAGATATTTGAGATCAAATTTGCCAGTACGGCAAAACGCCAATTTCATATGTAAGGACCTAATATTACTTTATTTATCCACCAGTATTAAGTATGTTGTCTTTATTTTATTTTTATCGAATACCATCACATTGAACATGTTGGGATTTGTTCTGCGTACAGCCAGGGTTTTCGAAAATACCCGCGTATTGAGAACTCTTTACAACTCCTTGGTGCGAAGTAGACTCGAGAATGGCTCGGTGATTTGGGGGCCACATGAGCTTAAGTACTCACTTATGGAAGAGAAAGTACGAAAAAAGTTTCTTAGATATCTCTACATGAGAGAGTACGGGCATTATACTTGGCTTTACCCAATCGAGTTCCCCCAGGGTATGCTTGGCTACAATAGTTTAGAGACTAGAAGGAATGTGTATCTGATTACGTATTTTTATTGATTGCGCGGAATGATCGATAATCCTGAAATTATGCAGACTGTGTGTTCCCGACAATTACCTAAGACAACGTCAGCATAGATTGTTTCATATTCCAATATACAGAACCAACCTGCCAATGGTTATGCCTGTTGGAAGAGCTACTGCTATGCTGAACGGTATTACTCTGAATATTCATCTGCTCCATGTCTCTGAGAGGGCTTTCCGAAGCAGGATTCTCCTACACCTTTGATATAAATGAATTTATATACGTTTGATATTTTGTTGTTTGTATATTTTCTCACTTGTTAATAATATTTACGAATAAAACATAAGTTTGTAATGTAAATGTTATACAAAAAATAAATAAATAAAATTGAAAATTGAAATTGAAATAATCCTGTTCATGTAAGAGATAATATTATAAATAATATTCGAGCGAATATAGTTTTTAATCCCACGTTCGTTCATTCCAGCTCTTCCACGCGATGAAAAATTATGTACGTTATAAAAATTTAAGTAAAATGAAACAAAAATGTGAAGGAATCATTAAAATGTATCTCTACAAATGAAAAAGATAAAATTAATTGTGTTGCAAAAATAATTTCTTTTCACGCATCGGTCCAGCGTGTGACGTCACTTGACCTAGTTTGCTTCCTGCTTGTGGTGCGACTATCTCCACTAGGTCGAATGACGTCACAGGCGGCACAGGCCACATTCGTCTCGCACTAAAATACGTAGATTTTAAATAATATATTTCTCAGTCATTTATTAACAAATTTCAATTTTTTTCAATGGTTTATTAGTTTTGATATACAGGGTTATTTGTAAAACATAAATAACCTCGCAGGACTATATTTCTGCCTTAATTATGAGTCGAAAATGTTCAAGCTATTATCCTAATCTCCTAATCTCAATAGTTAAGGAGGTATGCGACATCAAAGTTTGCATTTTTTTTTCAATATTCTTGACTTATTTTTTGTAAAACGTTGAAGCAATTACAATTACAGCAACTTATATCGAATATGAATAATTCATTCCCTTTAATAGGAGTCAAATAAAAAAATAAAAACCTTCGAATTCCAATTGGAAAATATTCCAATTCGAAATTTTGCAGGAATTTTATCATTTTATTTAACTTGTATTGAAACGAATGGATTTTTCGTAATCAATATAAGTTACTGTAATGATAGTCCAACGTTTTACAAAAAAATAGTCAGAAATATTTTAAAAAAAATGCAAATTTTGATGTCGCATATCTCCATAACATGGCTGCTTGAACATTTTGGACTCATAATCAAGGCTGGAATATAGTCCTGCAAGATTATTAATCTTTTCCAAATAACCCTGTATATTTAATTCCATTAAGTTAAATGGTTATGAAATTTAAGTACCTTGGGGTGGAGATATCAAGCTATGGTGATATGTATAACAAAGTCAAAGAGCAAACAAACAAAGCAACGGTTATCTCCGGATGTTTAAGAGAGACTGTATGGCCCAATAAGCATATGCTAGTGGAAAACAAAGTCAGAATATATAAAACATGCATAAGACCTATACCGACACGATGAGAACTAAAAACCTTCTCAGAACTACTGAGATGAAGACTCTAAGACCCTCAGAGATAGAGTACGCAAAGCGAAAATCCGCAGAACCAGCGACATACAAGACATTGTTAGATTGAGCAGAAGAGAGAAGGCGTTTTTGCAGGGACCATGTCGAGAGAATGGACCAGACGAGACTTCTCAGAGCCGTGATGCGCGGGATTCCAGAGGGGCGCCGACCACCAGGGAGACCACCAAAGAGCTGGAGAGAGAGCTGGACGTCCTCGTCACAAGACCAGGACTGACCTGTGAATACAGATCAAGATCTAACGAAAGAAGAAGAAGAACAAGAAGAAGTTAAATGTAGTATTATTAACATCATGAAACTTATCCATATACACGTATTAATTGAATAGCCATAGTGACAGTGTAAAGCTTACGTATGTGACCAAATCAATGAAAGATTAATTGATTCTTACACGTGCAGTACTTCCTTCAAGCAAGAAAGCAATATCTACCTATCATATAATTTCTTATATGATATGTATTACTCTATCGTATCTTATTATGCTACCTTATATTTTTAAAATCAAGAAGTAGGTTTTATATGAGATAATTTTGGCATAAATCGCATAAGTCTTAAAAGTAAAGGATTCTCAATATTACAAAGGGATTAAGGTAAGTTACTAGAAATGAAATACATATTATTGTGGAAATGTCAGAACTAATGCATTAGCAAACTCTGTAATTCCCAGATTACACTCATTAGGGAATGAACATGTAGAGGCGGCTGACATTTTTGCTGATAATATAACTGTGTATAGGACAAAGCTGATACAATTCTTCACATCTCAACGAAATGGAAATGGACAGTAAATTTTTCTGTTATTTTACCTTTTAACTATTATTATTTGTACCTTTAACTGTATTATTATTTTACCTTTTAACTATCATTATTTGTACCTTTAACTGTATTATTATTTTATCTGTTTTATGTTATTTTTTAAAACTTATATTCTGTATATTTGTAAAAGCCCATGAAGGCGTTAAATAAATAAATATATTTATGAGGACAATTTTTAGAACTTAATTAAGTTAGTATACACCCTGTAGAGCTTGTTGTTGTGTGGGTGTTATATATAAGTAATATAAACGCTGGATGTTTGTGTTTGTGACGTAAATTGTACAGGTCCAGTGGCGTAATATAAACACAACGGGACATTACCATTTTATAGCCAAGTCCCGACCCATCTGCCGCTGTATTATTAAAAGAATTATACAAGCCGTAAAAATACCATGGGAGCTGCCCATTTAAATTATTAGCCATTTACTCCGCAAAACTAGGGGAGGGACTCAATTAATTCAACCAATATTCTATCTAAATAGTAAAAAAATTCTGGTACCAACACTGATGTATGGAAGCGAAGCCTGGAGCTGGCAGAAGAGGAACGAAAGTAGATTGAATGCAGTGGAGATGAGATTCCTCAATTTATGATAGAGTAAAGAATGCAGATATTGGGAACGAATGTAAAGCTGATCTTAGCATAATTAATAGTATTAAAAATATAACTTGCATTCGCATGTTGAGCGAAGGAAAGAATGGTAAGAAAGATATACAATGCAAGTGTTGGTGGCGCCAGAGAGAGAGGGCGACCGCGGAAGACGTGGCATAACCAGATTAACCAGATACTGGAAGATGGTGCCGTTAGACGCCTCAACAACCGGCGAGCTTGCATGCGAAGATGTATGAATGTGGATGAGGCGTTGTAAGTCAGGACAGAAGAGTGTGGCGCTCTATCCTCTCTGCCTACCCCCACGGGGAAACGGCGTGCTGGTAAGTAAGTAAGTAAGTAAGTTAGATAAAAAATGATTTATATGATTTAGATGGTGTATAAATTGATGAGGACACCTTTTAGGATACCAGAAGCGTAAAACATCTATCCCATCCAAATCCCGACAATATAGCTTTTCTTATAAATAATAGCATATCACGCTTTAACCCTTTTTACATTAAACAATATTGTACACATATTTATACTTGGACTTATGACTCACTCAACTTATCACTAACATTGCACTTGATACTTTGTAGATACATAATTATTCTTATGAAAACAAATATTATTGACGAATTCAAAAAAATATTATGATTGTGTTCTATACCGCCACTCTGGGACAGGCGTAGCCTAGTAGAGTGGCATAATCCACAAATCTACAAAAAAAAAACTGTGTAATCTTACCTTATATTTTTATTGTAAAATTATTATTAAGTACCTATATATTGTAAATAAGGAATTTTTGAGGTTAAAAAAAAATAAATCTTTCTGATATGCTATTATTTATTCACCTCGCATTTCATTAATTCAAATATCAATATCCAAAGATACGTGTGCAAAGAAGTACATGTTGCAAACAGGAAAAGATACAGATGAAGTAACCTACACTAACCAGAAAAGTATTTTGAAATTGACTGACCCAAAATTACGTTATATTGACAGTAAAGTTAGTGCATGATTTTTGTACATATAACTAAAGCGCAGTATACTAAGAACAGTAATACGTCTTCATACAAACTGGCCGCTACCCATTAGAATGTGTGCGTGCTTGCTCGGCGCCGTGTACGCACGCACTGTGACGCACACATTGACATAGAATATGGGGGCACAAGGCGGCGGCAGTAAGGGCCGTGCCTTCGGTGCCATTCGCGCTCGCAGCCGTCGCTTTAGAAAAAAAATGCGCTTCCTGAAAAAATGCCTTTTTTTATGTTTGTGGTGCTTTACTAAAAAGGTGTGTTGATTATCACAAAGACTATGAGCTTTTAAAAGTCTACGTTGATGTTAATTAGCGTTCTTGCAATTTAAGTGCAGAAACTAGGTATACTAATTACAGAAATTTTCGGGTTTCGTGTCTATCTTATGTGTCGGAATCTCAGATGCCACGAGTAAAGTGACAACCCTAGCGTCAACGCGTTAGTAGGCTAATAAGTCGCCGACACCCGGAGATAAACTACTGTTCTGGGTATACTGTGACTAAAGGCAATCATTGGGAAGTGTTCGATAGTAATACTGCCTCTCGGTTCAACATGTACAAAGCTGCAAAGACAAAGTAGAAGAAGGATCGCAAAAGCGACGGTTGAGTGAATGTTCAGCATGCAATCAATGTTCAGCACACAGTTCATAGTCAGCAGCATATCCTAACCAGCAGAACAGTTTTACTTTCAGCGTTTCAACCGTGGTATCAATCAGTGTTCCATACAGCCAGCCCAGATATCTGCGTGCGTAGCATCGAGACAATGGGCTTATAAAGAGCAAAGTAGGCGTCTTTGAGAATATTTGAATCTGAAATTAGTTTCTGTTGAAAGCTGTTTCTCTGCATAATAGTACCACATTACTGGGCACAATAGAATGCTTCGGCTTAACTACGAAACGTGCTAATCATTCTTAGAAGGGAGCTTTGCGCTAGAGCTTATTAATTTAATCATACAAAATGCTTGGCTTTATAAAATTATTGTTGTATGATATAAGTATAAATAAATACATGGCTAGATAATTACCGTTTTAATAAATATCATTTTTACTCCCTTTATATTAACTCGTGGCGTCTGCTTGCTTGCTGGCTTGCCGTCAAAAAAAACTTTGGATCGTTTTTTGACCCTTTTTCCGTGATCCAATCGACCTGAAACTTGGCAAGCAGACTCGTGGCGACGATCAAGAAGATCTATCAAATTTTCGTTAAAAAAATTGATAATTATGGTATAATTTCGGATTTTTAGAAATTTTATTGGTTTTTTCAAATTAGAATCATTAGGAAAGCTTGATCAGCAACGGCGCGGCGGCCCGATAACGTCGCGGAATATTTTCTAAATTTGAATTACTCCGTCGGTATAACAGGTACATCACTACGAATTTCGAAAATTTACAAAACAATTGGTTCACAGATGACAGCAAAATTGGGTTTTTTGGAAAAAATCAAATAATAATTTATTTCTTAGTTTTGAAGAATTCCACATTACTCAAATCTGATTCTGACTAAATCATTTGACGCTGGAAATTCATAAGGCACGATATTGATGATAATTGAATCTATCAAAATCTTGACATCTCAAAAAATCTGACATTTTAGAAATATATTAAATTTCTGTAAGTTAAGTGTAATTTTATGTTTTAGTTCGTCTTTAATTATTGTTATATTTTACAAAGAAAGGGAGTATAGTAAAAACTTGATTTTTATGGGTTACATTTTTATTGTTTACTAGATGTAACCCGTCAAAATGTCGATCTCTAAAAAATAAGTATTTATTTATTTAAAGATTTTTGGAAATAAGTATTTTTAAAAAAAAAATTACCTTAAAAAAGTAACGGGCACTACACGAAGTTATAGAAGACGGGCGGACAGACAGACAGACAGACAGATAGCGATATTATTATAATTTGGGTGTAGTTTGCTGTGGAAGATGCTGTCAAAGGCTTTTCTTAAGTGTATGAATATACCAATGCATTTTGTTACTATTATTTATATGTTTGTTTATTATTGAAGTAATTTTTGCAATAGTATCTTATAGGTACTAATTTTTTACATAAATCTAAATTGGTTCTCATTGATGATTTAAAAGCACTGTATATACGATATTAGCTTTTGTTTCTTTTAAATTTTTTCTTGGATTTTGGCTATGTGGAGATTATTGATGTAGGCGATAATTTATTATTTCCCGTTTTAAATTTAAGTGTGATTAAACTTTATATTATTTTTATAACTTGATGAGAAAACTCTATTTTTGAAGCTATTATTTATGATATGTTTTAAAGGTTTGGTAAGAGTTAATATGAAGCCAGGGATGTGTCATCTTTTCTATATCATTTTCAGGTATTGTTTGGAATTGAGAAAAGGATTCATAGCTATGGTTTAGTGGTGTGGCTAGGGTTATCAACATTTTTTACAAGAAATAAAGTATATTTTAGAAAAATGAACAGTGTTTTATTTATTGAATGTTTTAAATACATATTTTTTAGCTTTAGCTTCTCGCACACTTATTGATTTACACTCTTTTTTAAAAACTTCATACGCCTCACCACAATTACAACTAAAATCAAAATAAATGAGGAGCTCATTTTTTATTAAATTAATAGTTGCTCTATTTCTATCCTCCCGCCACTTTGCATTCATTACTGAAAAAATTCTTTCAGTAAATGCCGAGGTGGCGGGAAAAGAAAGTAGATATGAGACAATTTGAGTAATATTTTTAAATTCTTCCGAGGTGTTTACTAATAAATGGCTCCACTTTTGGCCGGTACTCATTTCAAGAAAATCTTTGTCTTTTGATTCGTTCTGAAACTCCATTATTGCACTGAACGTCCTCTGACTAAATAAAAAAAAATTGCGCGAGCGTCTAAGTCTGAAACTTATAGTGTTACGCATTTTGATGCTGAAAACAGTATTTTGTATACTTTATTTTTATTCAACAGTAAAAAGTATAATGTAGTGAAAGACAGTATGATACTGTTTTTAACAGTATAGTTGGCAATCCTAGGTGAGGCTGGTGTTGAGGCGTCATAATTTGGTGAAAATCTTTCTGCTGGGTTTTTTCCCACATTTGAAAAGTAATTCCATCTCATACAAATTTCTTCCGGTGGCTTGTCGAATAAGAAACAGAGTGGCGTCTGTCCCAGACACATAGAAAATTTGAATTGAGGGAGCGACCTTTTCAAACTGATGCTGGATTTTGAATAGCTGTCAACATGTTAATTGGTACAAACATCTCAAGCATCAACCTGAAGAAGAGCGTGAATGTGGTAATCACGAAACGGTGTTAGAATATAAGAGTAACTGAAAATAAAAACTTCTCGCTACATGTTTGTCTGCAGGTATATCCATACCAGGCGCGCGCAGTGTTAACATAGAAGCATGACTTTTTTGTAAACGTATATTTTGAAAAAAAAATAGAAATCAAATATTTTTGCTACAGATTTTCAGGATATTTCAAAATATGTTATGATAACAATTGTGATAGGAATATTTAGAAATATATGTTATATTTTGATTTTTTTCCGAATAATTGGTTACGTGAAAGTCATGCTGCGGTGTTCCCACTGCACGCCCCTGATCCATACATTGTGTCAACTACTTAATGTGTACATAATTTATTACATCTTAAAAGTATCTCTTAAATCAATTAATTTAAATCATAAAGAAACAGTGATATAATACAGGGTGTGACAGAACTAGTCGACAATAACTTACAGGTAAATTCCTATCTTGATTATGAGTAGAAAATGTTCAAGCAACTATGATCTAATATCAATAGTTAAGGAGATATGCGACATCAAAGATTGCATTTTTTTCAATATTTTTTACTTATTTTTTACAATACATTGAAGTATCATTATAGTAACTTATATCAATTACGAAAAATTCATTCGTTTTAATAAAAGTTAAATAAAATAATAAAAAACTTGAAAAAATTCCAATAAGAATCGGAAGGTTTTCATCATTTTATTTCACTTGTATTAAAGGGAATGAATTTTTAATATAATATATGAGTTACTGTATTGATAGTCCAACGTTTTGCAAAAAATAAGTCAGAAAATATGAAAAAAAAAATCTATCTTTGATATCGCATATCTCCTTAAGACGATCGTCTAGCAGAATGAGCAAATTTCATCAATTTTTCTCATATCTTCTCTTGCGTTATTTATCACATTTTTGTAGGGGAATATCTCATTTTAAAATTTATTTATCAGGTTACATATACTTTAAATGCGAATATTTTATTAAAATGTCACAAACTAAATTATATAATTGATTAATAAATTACCAAACCTTCGATGTTTTAAAACTGAAGAAAATTGCTCCACTTTGTGGGCCTTTTATGACTGAACGGCTTGTTGATGTATATATAAAGGACTAGTTCTGTTACACCCTGCATAAAATTTGTTGACAAGAATTAAAAAGGTTTCGTAGATAGTATCTTAGATGACATTAAAGAATTACATATACGAGACACAATATCACCGCGCGAGTGTACTTTTACACGCTTACATCAAGTCGTTTATTGCAAGAAAAGGTCAGAATGATGTTTCTTGTAAATCTTTATTTTAAAGACCCTTAATATTAATTTTTCTTTCCGCCCTCGCTTCTCGCGGGGGTCGGCTCTATCATCGTCGCTCGCATTTCACCCCCACCGATGGTCCAGAGTAATTCCAGCCTCCGAATAAAATATGAGACCGCGTTAAGAGTTTAGGCGGCAACTCATTTGGAATGGCCCAACCCTCGCCGACAATCATATTTCTCCATTGTTGTTCCCAGATTGTCGAGCCAACCCGGGAGGGAACCGGGAAGGCTCAGCATCCCGGAAAATACTAATATTCCCAGCCCTTAACACTCCGTCACGCGCGCTGCAAATAATTACATATTTACACGCGCGGGGCACCCCAGTGCCCCAAAGTAATTGATGGAATATTTGTTACGTGGGTAGAAATAAAAAATAAACATATTTTATACATAATCAGTCTTTATTGACACTTATAATGAAAACAAAAAATAAATCTTTTCTTTATAAAAATAAAATAAAAATATTTTTTCCTCAACCTTAGAAAATTATTTATTTATTTATTTAACGCCCTTATGGGCTCTTACAATATACAGAATATTTTTTTTTTAAAATAACAAGACAGTTAAAATTAAAATACAGTTAAAATTTACAATAATAATAGTTAAAAGTTAATAATAATAATAATAATAATACAGAAAAATATAAGATAAAATAATAATAATGTTAAAGGTAGAAATTATAATAGTTAAAGGTAAAATAGAAAGATTTATTGTCCATTTCCATTTTGTTGGGATGTAAACAATTGTATCAGCTTTGTCCTATAAACAGTTATACTATCAGCAAAAATGTCAGCCGCCTCTGCATGCTCATTCCCTAATGAGTGTAATCTGGGAATTACAGAGTTTGCTAATGCATTAGTTCTGACACTTCCACTATAATAGAACAATGCACTGTGTCTTGATGACCTCGATGGAGCATATAAGTCGATCAGACTAATAATCTGGGGGCAAATTATGAAAAAATTAGCATGGAAATTATAAATTTGAGATTTTAGTCTTCATTAGTTAACTTATTAAGATCATTTTGACTTTGGTTATAACACTGAATGCATATACTATATTTATGATCGTTGCACACAGGCTTGTGACATTTTTTGCATGCGGTTTTAGTCCAGCGATTTTTGGCTCTTCCACAGCCATGGCACCTAGCTGTTTTACTCCTTTTCCGGGGTATATCATCTTCCTGAGGTGTCAAATCGTTTTGATTTATACCCAAAAAAGCATGCTACGTTCAAAGGAACATAGCATGCAACATAAAGATTTTTCTAGGAATATAAGAGCCAAGTACTTATTTGTCGTTCTAATCTGTTCATTTTGGTTTATAAGTACCTAAAACAAACAAAACACATTTCCTATTATACCATTATAAAGCTAAATATTATACAATTATATACAATATCAATTATCTTTACGTGAAATTCAAAATAGATAAGAAAAAATCAAAAATGACTTGCCTTTTTCAAAAATGAAATAGTTACGGCATCTCATGCGCGGGGCACAGGGCGTGGCCCACCGACACTAAAAAGTTTCCAGAGAACACATCCGTTCACCGATGCTGCCGTCGCGTCACTAACGAGTACTCAAGTACACTAACAGCAGCTATTAGAAGCGGCAAGATTGTAGATACATTGTTTAATAAATAATAGGCTAAAATATTTCACTGGGGCACGCCTGTGCCCCGCGCGTGTAACGGAGTGTTAATTCGACAGGGGATGCTTTGCGAGGCGGGAAGCCTACGAGTTGCTCGTCAAAAAATCTTATTTACAAACACCATATTACAGCTTTATTGCTAGCTATATTGTTAGCGCTACATTTCTCGTTTTACCCGGTTTTGCCAGTGATTTAGGTTATTGTATACATACATCATTGTATACACCCGTATATTCTCTTATTACTTCCTTACTTTTAACTCGTGGCGTCTGCTTGCTTGCCGTCAACAAAACTTTGGATCGATTTTTGACCCTTTTCCCGAGATCCAATCGAGCTGAAAATTGGCGAGTAGACTCGTGGCGACGATCAAGAAGATCTATTTTTTTTATACAATTTTTGATTTTGATACAAATTTTCGTTAAAAAAATTAATAATTATAGGATAATTTCGGATTTTTAGAAATTTTATTGGTTTTTTCATGTTGGAATCATTAGAAAAGTTTGATTACGGCGGTCCGATAACGTCGCGGAATATTTTCTAAATTTGAATTACTCCGTCGCTATACATATAGGTACTTCACTACGAATTTCGAAAATCTAAATTGGCTGACAAATGTTTTTAGAATTTAATCTTCAAAGCATGAAGGGTCTTATTAAAACTCAAAACATCTAATTATTCAGAAATATATTAAAATACTGTAAGTTTCGTGTTATGTTATATGTTTTAATTCGTCTTTAATTATTGTTATATTTTACAAAGAAAGGGAGTATAATAAAAACTTGTTTTTTATGGGTTACTTTTTATTTAACACTAAAAACGCTGAAAAAACAATTTATTTTATTAAAAATGTTCTCAGGTTTTCACGGCCGTTCAGAATATAGTACCTGCATTCTGTCTGACCTAACTAACGGCTGTCAAACCTGGGCGATCACTAAAGCCCACGCTAGAAAGCTGGAATCATGCCAAAATGCTAAAGAGAGAAGTATGTTGGGAAAAAAACCATCAAATAGAATAAAGAATTCAATAATCAAAGAACAAACAAAAACAAAGAATATTAAAGTATCCATCAGATGGCTAAAATGGACTGGACATACAATCAAGAGAAGAGAGAAATGGTCAAAAAAATATGAGATCATCAGGGTGGATGAGATCAAGACTACAGCAGGTGGCGCGTGGACCAGAATAGCAAAAGATAGGGAGGAATGGAGGCAATTGGAGGACGCTTTTGCCGATTTTACAGATGAAACTGCCATGGTCTATCTTCCACATTCCTGTAGCTCGTACCAATTACGGATTACGCTCCCCCATAGTGAGAATGTGCCGAGTCTACAACGACTTGTTCACCGACATCGATATCTATCATGTGTCTCTATACCACCTAAGATCACAAGTGAACATAATTCTGCGACGCTACATTGAATTAATACTTGATTAATAACTAAATATTGATTCATTACTGCATTGCAAGATATATTTAAAGTTAGGTAATACATATAATTTATTATTGTTATTTAATTTATTATATTCTTCTCACTACTGTTACAATTGATGTCTTTTATTTTAACATGCTTATATTATTATTATATACTACTTCAAAATTATTTCTATGTGAGATATGTTAGGATATAAGTTATATGTTAATTACTAACTATTAACACTCTCATTTATTTATATATATCATTTTCTTATGTCTGTTAATATTTACAAAAAAACAAATAACAAATGACTTGTCACAAGCAAATTTTAAATGTTATGAATGTCTGAATAAAGGCTATCATTATTATTATTTTTATTATTTGGGATTTGTATCTGATTGAAGACTGATAACTATGATATATTAGTAGATGATTACCCTTCGAATTGCAAAAAATTATTTCCAATCATTGACGCAATTAGATACCAACCTCGAATAACGGAACAGAAGATCACGCATAAAGTTTTTTTAAAAGATAAGCTTGAAGAATACTTTAATTCTCCTAGTCCCAGAACCATATTATTCTAAGAAAAAAGCTTTCGTTGAACCTTTTAAATGTCACGAGCTAGTTGACACGCCAAATTTCACATATCACGACTGTCATATGCATGTTTATACGCACTTTTTGATCGTGCAGATATTTTTGTCCCTCCAACTTCTGTTAGATTAATGCCGCTATAAACTCACCTATAAATATGGACATAAATAGTTACAATATTTATTTATAATTGTGTTGTGTAACTGACTAAATACAAAAACAGTATTTTGTTATAATTGTTGTGTAACTTTATAATTGTGTTCTGTAACTGACTAAATACAAAAAGGTTATTTTTTAATAAATGTGTTGTGTAACTGACAAAATACTAAAACATTATTTTGTTATTAAAGTGTTGTATAACTGACCAAATACAGAAACCTTATTTTGTTATTATTGTATTGTGTAACTGACTAAATACAAAAACAGTATTTTGTTATAATTGTTGTGTAACTGACTAAATATAAAAAAAATTACTTTGTTATAATTGTGTTCTGTAACTGACTAAATACAAAAAGGTTATTTTTTTATAAATGTGTTGTGTAACTGACAAAATACTAAAACATTATTTTGTTATTAAAGTGTTGTATAACTGACCAAATACAGAAACCTTATTTTGTTATTATTGTGTTGTGTAACTGACTAAATACAAAAACATTATTTTTTTTATAATTGTGTTGTGTAACTGACTAAATACAAATACATTATTTTTTTATAATTGTGTTTTGTAACTGACTAAATACAAAAACATTACAAATTGTGAAAGTAATCTGGATATTAACTCAGCTGCAATGATTGTCCGGCTTTCTTTATTATATAATATAAGAACACATTAAATGCTTAACAAATATATAAGGTTTTCTGAATATATAAATACGAAATATAAGGTTTTCTGAATTTGCAGAAAATTTAATTAATTTTGATGACGCATTTGATAGTACATAATTCAGTGCCACAAATTTTACCCAAAAATGGAATATGTTTGCGACTTAACAATCTGGAAGCATTATAAATTAATATGGCTATCAATAATAGTATCCAAATAATAAATAAATAAATACATGTATCTAAAAATCCAAATTTAAAGTTGTTCCCTCTCTCTTCGCTTAACCCTTCCCCTTTCCTCCCCCACTTAGTTGACATTCTATCCTCCCTGAGTTTCTTTACCTATGTAAATTTCTGTACTAAATTAGTGCATATTATATTGTCCCGATGAAGGTTGAGATGAACCGAAACTAGTTGACGAATATATAGTAATATAAAGTAAGTGGTTTAAAACTAAGTATTCGATTTTATTTTAAATTTTAATAAAATGTCAAGCCAAAAAATGTTTTCTGGCTTTGAAAATTCAATATATATTTTTTAAGGTACGTATGAAATTCTTACGAATTAAATAAACATATATACTAGAATACGCCTGAAAATTAGTATTTTGAATAAATATGCAATAGTTATATTGGTAATTACAGGGAAGATAGTAAGAAGCAAAAAACGTACAAACGGCTCCTTGATATTTAAACTCTGTTTCTTTTAAGAGAAGACTACTTATCTAAACATTTCTGGTTCTGGTGCTGCTTTTGAAAAGTCTATATTTAAATGATTTTTGGTCGATTTAAAACGAATAATTAATAACACAGGTGTAGATTGGTATTTGAACAGCTGGATTGTCTAGCGTTGTACTGTAAGCTATATAATATGCGTTCTTGAATTTGATAGCGGTTCTTAAAATGATGACATCTTGCATCTCCCATATGGTCTAGTGGCTAGGATACCTGGCTTTCACCCAGGAGGCTCGGGTTCGATTCCCGGTATGGGAATATCTTTTTGATTTTTTAATTTTGAACAAACTAGCGAGATGTGGATCTACAGAAGAATACTCAAAATAAGCTGGATTGACAGAGTTACGAATGAATATATTATTGTTCGGATGAATAGGGAAAGAAGGATCACGGACATGTTGGCGCAACTCAAATCCTTTGTTCCATCTGTGTTCCTGATCCCGTTCATTTTGGCGTTAACTTGTATCCAAGAGTAGCGAGCGCGTCCTCATCAATCTGAAAGAGAATCGAGCCGTTGAGTTGGCGAAGCAGTGAGTGGTCGATACGGCGCTTTAATACGAAAAGAGATGCCCCAGATACAAATTGTGACCACAAGCCTTCAATGAAGAGACCTATACCATACGCTGAGCCGTTCTGTGCGCAAAAGCGTCTATATCGCCTGGTTGGCATTATGCTAAAGCGATCTCCTCGCTCGGCCTTTGGCAAAGACGAAAACCGGGCGAGTCGGTCGCGCAATAATCTTTATTGGTAGAGCAATTGTACAATATATTATATTAAATAATAATAAAATACTAAAAACACCCAAAGCACCACAAGCCGTCAACAAACGTTAGAAACGTGTGTTTACATTCTATTATCTTTAACTCCATGCATACCGACTAAAAAAATAAAGAAGCAGCCGAAGAAGTGTCCGAAACCCTCGTTCTTTATGGATCAATGAGAGTGTTGTATTGGTGTCCAGATCGAGAATACTTAAGTAAGCCAGATCCTTATTCAAATCATAACTAACCTGTTTTCTATCCAGCCGGTTGCGCTTAGCAAATAAATATAAAACCTTCGTGATTACAGTGCAGGGATTCAATTTTCTCCACGGACATCTGATGAGACATCTAGAATACAAACATCTAGAATACATACATACACAAAATCTTGCACCTTATAATAGAGGGGAAGATTCTGGAGTCTGGGCCCTGGAAGAAGGAAAACATCGTGGTTTGCGCAGTCTAATAGCCAAAATAAACTTCTTATAGCCAATATGATAGCCAACGTCCATGGATCGGATAGGGCACAAGATTAAGTAAAATACATTAACTCTTTACGAATTCTTAAAAGGACAGGTAAAGATACACATGCTCATTAGTGGCACGTGAGCACGCGCAGTATTGAGATTCTTGAGCTGTTGCTAGACCCGATCCCGAAAATTCTACCGAACTAGCAGTTGTTGCTGTACTATTACTACCCCTCCTGAAGAGTCTGTATTTGAAACGGATAGATCAAATCAAGGAAATTATGCAGCAAATGTTCCTGTATCTGAAGACAAAACGCCACCTCTATCGCCTTCTGTTTTAAATCGTAAATCATCTATAGAGATAATCGGCCAACAAAATGAGGCTATACAGTTCCACCAACTGAACTGGAAGATTTGATCGAATTTCTGGAAACTGTAACCACACCACTTATACGTCATAGCGGCATTGATATTCAGGAAACTTCTATGAAACCCGGTACAAGTACTCACACAATTTATTCTAGAATATGCGCTGAATTTTCACCCGAAACAATACACTACCATTTCCTAGAGCTCCTCCGAGGAAGAATAATAACACAGGCCGAAAGGTCAGAAAGTCTACCGTTTACACCGATACACTGGAGAAGGAGGAGATAAGAAAGGAGCAAGAAGCGTGATTGAAACAAACAAGAGCTAAGCAAGTTAAGAAGCATTTTGAAGGAGGAATCACCACAAAAGGAAAAAAGAAAAATGTACATCAAGAAGTATCATCAGATGAAGAAGATTGCTTCTGTCTTGTTTGCATGTCACCATATTCAGAGAGCAGATCCGGAGAGAAGTGGATCCAGTGCACCACTTGTAAATTGTGGGCTCATACTGAATGTACCGAAGGTGGCTTTAGTTATGTTTGTCATCATTGCGAATCACATTGATTTGACTGACTAATGAAGAGTTTTTTGTTCGTTACTTTACTATTAATGATTCGTCGTTAAATCCCAAAATTATCTTTTTCTTTCATCAGGTCTTATGTACCTAAATTATAATATAAATGTTAAATATTACATATATGCGTACACACACGCTACTAATTAGCGTGTGTGTACGCACATTTCTAGTAATAAGCATGCTCATTAGCACGCTCAAAAACCAACCGCCTGCTAAATTATGAGCGTGCTCATTTGGTTTGCGGGTGGTAGGGGTATCTTTTGAGCATGTGTGAATAGGCTTGCTTACATGAGCATGCTAATGTCATTCGCGGCCAGTATCGACTTGCATTTGCGATCTACTCAGTTCGCGACAGGTGAAACAAATGTGGCGCGTTGGGGAGATGACAAAACATTACTTTTCGTGACTTGTTATAGGAATCACGAATGTCTGTGGAATACTCGGTCACCGCTATATAAAAATAATATAGCAAGAAATAATTCTTATGAAACTTTATTGAAATACATGAATGATTCAAATCTTACAATAAAAATTATGAAAAGTAAAATAAAAAATGTTCGGTTGGAAACTCGGGAACTGTTTTGATTTATTGGTTCATTTAATTATTTATTTCAGTTTGCAATGTTTCCATTTTGAACAAGAGCGTCTCTATTCTATGACAAGAGCATGCCAGTAATAAGCATGTGTGTTTTGATTATTAGATTTTAGCATGCTCAAAATAAGCATGCTAATAACGAACAAGTGTGTACAGTTGTTAGAGCATGCTCAAAAATATGTATGTGTATCAGTACGTTAATAAGAATAGGTGGGTGTTTGAACAGATGGGATGTCTGTCGTTATAGTGTATGTTCTTGAATGGATAGCAGTTCTCCAAATGATGACATCTTGCATGTCCCATATGGTCTAGTGGCTAGGATACCTGGCTTTCACCCAGGAGGCTCGGGTTCGATTCCCGGTATGGGAATATCTTTTTGATTTTAAAATATTTAATAAACAGCAACAGATTTCACATATATAATTTCTGGTCCCTAATGTGAGAAAATCAATAGCTGTCGTATTGTTTTAATATTTATAAATAAACAAAGTTTACTTGAAAGAAAAATTTTGCAATAATTTTTATAAATTTAGATAAATATTTAATATTTAAAAAAATGAGGGTAAACACAACACTGTTTTATTCCACTATATTTATTTTAAATTGTTAGAACGTTTTCGGTATTTCTCCCATTGTCAATAACGACACGTTTATAACTAAATTAAAAATAATTCAAGACTGAATTTATAGGAATTGAGTGGGTGTAATGGTGGTGGGGGTCGGGGGCGGGGTTAGAATGGATAGGAGTGGAGAGGTTATGGGTGGTGTCTGGATGTTAATTATATTTCTATTATTTATTTTATTATTATTTATTTCTAAGATCTCCAAGATGTCGGAGATGTTGGAGATCTTTCAATGTTTCATAGTTATTTCTTGAAAAAAGTTGAACTATCATTACAGTAACTTATGTTGATAATGAGAAATTCATTCGCTTTAAAAAAAGTCCAATAAAATGATAAAAACCTTGCGAAAATTGAAAAAAAGTTATTTTTTTACAAGGTTTTTATCATTTTATTTAAGTTGTATTGAAGAAATTGAATTTTTCATAATCTGTATAATTAACTGTAATAATAGTTCATCTTTTTGCAAAAAATAAGTCAGAAATATTGAAAAAAAATGCAAACTTTGATATTGCATATCTCCATAACTATTGATATTATAGGTCATGGTTGCTTGAACATTTTAGACAAATTACATAGTCAGAAATCTACCAGCTAAGTTTCTGCTGCTAGCTCTGGTACACCCTGTATATATATATATATATATATTTTATATATATTTTTTTATATATATATCTATATATATATTATATATATATATAACTATTATTATTAAGGTTTTTCCCAAATGTACACTTAATAATTGGATACATAAACTCACAAATAGGTTCTATGTTTATCAGTTGATACTGGCTTAATCAGCCGAAACAATCGTCCTGTGTCTGTTTAATAATAAATTGAACTCGGAAAAAAATCGCGTGTTTTCTTTAAATTTTTATATTTCGTTTTAGGAAATAAACATTTCGGAGCCAAAAGCGTTACTGCTCAGTTGGCAGATTCAGAAACGACTCTTGGCGTCTCACCTCAACAGGTAGTTAGGCGTCCGTACTTGTGTGGGCGCCGCTTTCTGCAGATGGTGAAATCCTAAGGCTTTCCGGTAATCCCTTCAGGTGTGCTCGGGCGCCCGCCCGCTTTGTGCGAGAAACATTTCAGCAAATATTCTTTTGTGGGAAAGTCAGAGATTTATCTCCGCGCGATGTGTACTCCTCGCGCGTGTATCCGTTATGAAGGCATTAAACAGTGACTGACAAATGATGCTGCGCGGAAAGTGGTACAGCCCGCCGACGTTAATACAGGGTGCGGAACAGATTTCTGCCTGAATTATTTTTAATTTGTTATATTTATATATTAATTAACGCCCTATAGGGCTTTTACAACATTACAGTAATGTGAACATTAGCAGAAGATATAGTTTAAAGAAAAAAAATAATAACATGTAAACATAATAATGACATAAAGAGGAAAGAAAATACTTAAAATACAGATACAAATATATAAAGATAAATATAATATAAAGTTAAAAGCAAGTATATAAAAAGCAGAAGCATTAGAAAAACATAATATAATAGAAATTTAAAAACAAAATTATGTGTTGGCAGTTTTGCCAACACACACAAGATTGAAGATTTAAAGCACTTTTCTTCAAGATAGTGTTATGTCATGGAAAGAAAATATTATTTTTATGGATGCAAAAATAATAGTTAATTGTCTTTGTGGGGGTTGGTGTGGTTAATCGACCCTTCGTGTTAGGTCGAGAAGCTACCCCCTACAATGCTGCTTCTTATTGTTGTATGGGTCACCACTCCGTATTTACAAGATTCGGAGTTCTCTTTTGTTGCTGATGATGATGCTGAATATCGCGGTAAGTTTTACAATATTTATTTGTAGATAAAAAGGTGACAAACGTTACATAAAATGGGAGGTTACAAGTAAAAAATATTGCAGAGTATAGAGTTAGGAAGTTAGTTAGCTAAGGTTTCCGCCCAATATAGAGATCACTTGAGGAGTGAGATGCTGTGCGTTGCGAGTCAGGCTTCTTATACTAAATCCACACAAAGGAAATGCGAAGTGCCCTTTCCTCGTGTCCGGAGTTGTGCTGATACGGCGGAGTGCCGTGCCCTCTGCCGCGGGACCATTTTCTGTTATCCGCGGCTGATGCGTCAATTCTGATGTGGTACGTGCTTTGCTCGCGTGCCGGATGCTTGGGTTAGCCTTTGATACCAGCACGTGTCCACCACGGGCGTGTGTCACCGACCCCTGTCATGTAGATGCGGCGTCGATGGTTATATGCGGAAGTGTTTGTACATACTACATCTTTCAGTAGTCAACGATACTGCAGAAAGAGCTGTGAAATTAATGCAAAATGTTCATATCAAAATAACAGCTCAAGAAGAACAGAAGCAGTCAGTACGCTGTATTCAGTAAACTGTACCCTGACTGCAAAAAAAGAGACGCTAAAGAGAAAATATCCTAATTAAATAATATTTTTCATCTTTAAATATATTTCCTCATTATTTGTTGATATTTTGGTTTATTTTATCAATTAAAAATAATGAAAAATTTTAAATCTAGGAGAGGTGAATTTCTCTTATTTTGAAAAATTTAGGGCCTCGTCGGCACGGGTTAGAATCATCGTACAAGGGTAAAATTTCGTATCTGAATAGGCCATGGTAGTTGTAAATAAATTAGGGGGTATGCGTTTTCAAAAACGAAGAATTTTTTTTTGGTCTCATAAGGGATACCCTAGTGTGCACATATTATGATAGATTTCAATCTTGGATTACAAATGCGAATGGTCAGATACTTGAATGCGTTCTTCATATTATTTTATGGAATGGAAGTCTACTGAAGAATTTATAGAGTGACAAGAGGCATTCGAGATCTGTACAGAAGAATATTCAAAATTAGCTGGATGGATAGAGTAATGAATGAAGATATCATGAAAAAGTGTTAGTTAAATTCGTATGAACCACTACCAGAATTAGGTCTATTGGTTTCGCCTGTTCTGTTCATCAGGACCAACACTACACTACTAATATTGTTAAACTTTCACCAATATTTATCAAACGCGTGTTAATCTTGTCAAAGACAAGCATGCACTGACTTTCCCACAGAACGATCAGGAATTTACGAGAAAGAGAGAGAGTGAGAGGGGGCGGGGTCTAATGTGGCTGTTTTGTGAATGTTAAATTGAACAAAGGGTTTGGATGAATTAAAAAATAAAGATTTCGGACAGGTGGTGAGATATCCAGAGAAGTGTGAATGCACCACACAATGCACTGAAAGATTGCTGGAAGTCGGGGCTCTGGAAGAAGGAGAACAGAGCAGAATATTGTCTGAAAAACCAAGGACCTATTTTTTATTAAATTAATAAGGCTATCTGAAATAATAGTCAAATAATAAAAATGAAAAAATATCTATAAGTCCGATTTTAAAGTTGTTCCCTCTCTCTTCGCTTAACCCCTCGCTTTTTCTCCCCTCTACCTCGTTGACATTTCGTGTCTCTCTGATTTTCTTTCCCTATGTAAATGTTTGTACTTAGATTAGTAAAGTTTATATTATACTTGTCCTGAAAAAGGTTGAGACCACTCGAAACTAGTTGACGAATATATATATGTGGGGTATAAAAGCAAAGCATTACTAACTTATAATATACTGAAATTTTATAAGAAAGATAGTCTATAAATTTATAGAAAACATGATTTTGGAAGAGATAGATACATTAAATCTAGAATTCAATACATTGTAAGTTAGTAATCCTCGGTGATTGCATTCAAAACATTTTTACATTTTTTTGGATATTGCTGCCTTTGCTTTTATACCCCATATATGTAATAACATGTGGTTTAAAACTAAGTAGATATTTATTCTATTTTAAATTTAATGTAAAAAAATATTAAAGTTTAGATTTAAATCAATGAGATAATTACATAAAACATTTAAAAAATATATATATTATTAAAAGGAATACTAATTATATGAGATGTCGTCAACGAGAATTTTTTGAATCATTTTTGTGAGTCATTTTTATTTTTATCATTTTGAGAAATTTTCGTCAAAGGTCTTTAAGCACCAAGAGTAAATATAGCTTCTGCTCTTCATCGGCGGAGTGAAGATGATTGTCTATATACCGCCGATGACACTTCAATGAGCTTTGATCCTCTCTCTATTATATTATTTACAACTTGCTGAGAATGTACCAAAGTCTTGGATTTATTGTAGTCATCATCAACCTTTCATGTTCTAACATTTTTCGTCAAAAAATCACACGAAACGGTAATTGTGTTGAAAAAATTCAACGTGTGATTTCAAACAAAATCGCAGGTTTTTAACCACAATGAGAGATTTTTTGAGGGTTCCTCTCTTTTGTGAACCTTCTAATCCTTAATTTTAGAGGACAGTGACCTTCTTCTTCTTGCACAGTCCCAACTCATTGCCTAGGTCGGCCATAGGGTCGGCTCAAATTACATATCTTTTCAAACCCAGAACGACTAGTTTCTTATCTCATAAAATAGGAGACCTTACTTTTCAATACGCTCTCGTGCTTAGCTTTTTTTCCTAGAAGGTGATGAATAGACAAGGTATTAAGGAGCTAGTCAACAATACTTTACTGGTAGGTTTCCGCCTAAATTATTAAACAAGAATATTGTACCACCAATCTCCCGATATAAATAGTTATGGAGATGAGCGACATCAAAGTTTGCATTTTTTTCAATATTTCTGCCTTATCTTCTATAAAAATTTGGATGATAATTAAAGTAACATATATTGACTAATAAAAGTTTATAAGTTTTAATAGAAATTAACTAAAATGATTAAGGCTTTGCAGAAATAGAACATAACTACAATAAAATAACATTAAAAATTAAAATAACAATAGAATTCTGCCGAAAAATATATACTGTTTGAAAATTGTATTGCATATTCTCTGAGTGGGTTTGGGCTTACTACTTCGATTTGGCTATTTTATGAAGAAAAATGACGGTGAGCTTTTAAAGAAATGGAGAATGAATCTGTAATACTACTATGGATTCGGGTTGTGATCGATTCATACGGAGGTTTAGAAATTTAGCAACTCCGACGAGGCAGGTCAGATCTCGGCTTATCTTCCAAGACTGTAACTTGACATCCGATTATCTCAGACAACAAACCAATCCATGCTACGCTCCCGTCTCTTTTCCGACCGGTTTTACGATGGCTTTTCCATCAGATCTCCGCGACCGGTTCGGGCGGACCTTCATTGCGCGCCCACAGTGTGTGAACACTTTTTCATTCAACGAATCTACAATCTTCTATTCCAATCACGGAAAGCACATTCAGCGAACGGTCGAAAATATGAAAATTATCATTTTTTCATAGTGGTAAAATTGATAATTTGTTTACACACTCGAAGAATGAAATGAAACATTTTCGTTACATTGGTAAAGTGGTCAATGTGTTTGTCCAAAAATATTGTTGAATCTAATATTACTTAGTTGGTTGGTTAATTAGTTTAATAATTTATTTTTATATAAATGATTCTTTAAATATTAAAGAAAGCACATTATTATTGTGAGGATGCAATTTCAGAATAAAGTTCTGTGAATTATTTATTTTTTTATTTATTAATTAGAAAACATATAGAAAAATGGAATAATATGTGTGTTAATGAATTAAAAAAGGATTACATATAAGATTGAAAAAAATTAAGTTAATTTAACATGCTACCTTGGCAAAATTGGATAACGCGTCATTCCCGGATGGAGTGGAGGTCCGTTGGTTCGACATACCAGCCAAGTACAACATAATGTTAATTTTCAACTTACACTCTAGCATGAAGAACATATCATATTATCGAAGCTTTGTTGTTGGTTGAAATTTCATTAAGGTTCAGTATTTTATGCATCTGCTAAATAAATAATTAGGATGGAGACCTCTACGATCAGACGGCGGGAAGAATTATTACTAACTAACTAACTTACCATCACGCCGTTTCCCCGTGGGGGTAGGCAGAGAGGATAGAGCGCCAAGCTCTTCGAATCCATTTAATCATAAAATGTTAGGATTTTTTTTATTATTATTATAAAAATTCAAGTAGTAGAGTTTGATACCAAGAATTACTTAATTTTAAGTAATAAAATATATCCTCCCGGCAATAAAAGCATCTAGGAGGTAAGTATTTCTTAGAATTTTCTCTGGGGAAATATATTTCTTTAAGCACGCATATGATATCTATGTAAAAAGAAATAAACCATGGTTGAAGAACCATTTCGATTCAGACAAAAAATGAATTCAAATACCTAGTATTTTCATGGTTTGTGTAAAAAGCACTATCACCAGCATATTTTTATATAAATATTTTATCAGCCTAAATTCGAAATAGAACAATATTAATATATAAATAAGAAATATTTATAATAATTGTAATTATTTTTATATAGGAAGAACGCTAAGAAAAAATTGAGTTAAGGAACACTTAAGGTGTTTAAATAGAAATAATTATTCCGAATTTGCGAATAAGGATTTACAAATTTTAAATACGAATTATGCAGAATTAAAGTTGATTAGTTAGAAATTTTGATAATAATTAAAAATTAATTACGAAAACAAAAATAATTTCCCGTGTATTATTTTTAATATTTTTATTGTATGTACTTCGAATTTCGATTTTTGATTTGTTAGTATAGGTACATGCATTCTATCCTCACTAGAGGATCATAAGCCCTGAAAATATAGATATTGTCAATATAAAAAAGGTGTAACCATAGGTAATCAATTATTTTTGGTGTGGAATGTTTGCTTCAGTCAAGCTCAGTAAAGTGAACGTGTAAAGACGTGTTTTATACGCAATATTATAATCCGCGGTCTTGTGACTTGTGACAATTAAATTTAAATTTTTTTATTACTCTGTTGCAAAATGGCGGACAATCAACTAACTTAGAAAATTTACGTCATTGTATGCTGTTTCATTTTCTATCGGGTGTTAATGCAACGGTTGCAACAAAGAAAATTTGCGATGCGTATGGAGACGTATTGAAAGTAAATAAGTGCCAACGTTGGTTTAGAAAATTTTCCGATGGTGATTTTGACTTGTCTGATAGCCATCGAAGTGGCGCCCGGTAGGGTTTGATAATGACGCTTTAAAAACACCTAGAAGCATATTTTTATTAAAAGTCTACAAACAAGATGGCAAAAGGTCCTAGATAACGATGGAGATTAAATCGATTAAAAATAAAATTAAATGTAGTTAAATTCTTTTTTGTTGCCACTTAAATAATTGATTACTTGTGGGTACACCTTAATATAAGCGGTGAAAATAAAGTATATTTTTATTGATTTCAATAATTATATAAAAAAATATTATTCAAAATTTTATCATGATTAATAAAATGAGATGATTAGATGCGTGTGTATAAAATCTATGTAAAATGAACAAATCAGGAGCGAATGTAATGCTGGATGTAGCTTAAAAGATAGAATAAAAGATGGATCACTGAGATGGTTTGGTGATGAAAAAGAAGATGATAAAGATAATATTTATTACACAAAGTAACTGCCATATCAATGAATAATAAGAAGCATGACTTTTATTTAAACCTATATTTTGAAAAAACTATCTAAATTAAATTCAATTCAAGAGATTTATCGAATGTACAGAAACCTTCTAGACACACCGACACATTCCGCCACTTTGTTAGAACCTTATAGAACTTTCGGGAATCTTCTAGAACCTTCTCTTTCCAGAACTTTCTAGAGCAGGTTTTTCCAGAATCTTCTAGACTCACCGACACAGTCGGCGCACCTATTTTGAAACAATCTGAAGCATTTGCGGCCTTCCCATAACAAAACAATGTGCTAGAAAGCACATTTTCGTCACCCACTCCCACCTACGCATAGCAACCCTCACCAAACTCGCATATTTTTGATTTGACACCAAAGGTTATCCACCACCATAACCACCGGTGGGTGTATGTGGAGAAAACTTGGCGGGTAGGGAAACACGGGTTTCTTTTTA